>CACSLK010027752.1:3153684-3167937 GCA_902706635.1 Striga hermonthica | reverse complement strand
AAAAAAAAAAAAAAAAAGATATCTGGTCATCTCTCATTGCAACTTGCCATCCATTTTACGCCAAAAAAGAAAAAAAGAAAAATTCCCAATTTTGTTCATGAGCATGAATATTGGTTTTTCTTGTGGATGGGATTCATAGACTGACCCAGGGAAAAAAGAATAAGTGTTGTTTTCATGAACTGTTGCTGATAAAGAATACAAAAATGGTCGCCTGAAGGCAGCTTCATATAGAATCTCGTCAAAGTGAGCCGTCTTTCTCTTTTACCCCGCACTTTTTTCTGCTTCTTTCGATTCCATATATATGCACGTCTTTGATTATTAATGTTACTTTTGTACTCCATTTCCCCNNCCCCCCCCCCCCAGTTGATACATAATTAACTGTGATTTGCAGTTGCAGACAAAATTGGACATAACTGAGGATGTTTGTTTGTAGCAGTGGAGCAGATTAGGCAATGGTGGAAGACAACTGAAAGTGATCATCCTTCCTGGAAATTTCCCCTATTGGTTTTCATATTTCGACTGCTGCTCTGTTTTCGTTCATGATATTACAGC
Source organism: Striga hermonthica (assembly GCA_902706635.1). Lineage (NCBI taxonomy): Eukaryota > Viridiplantae > Streptophyta > Magnoliopsida > Lamiales > Orobanchaceae > Striga > Striga hermonthica. The sequence continues at coordinate 3,167,385 of CACSLK010027752.1, read as the reverse complement.
ATTTACATACATATATGGAGGATTATTGACAGAAAATTCCTAGGTTGCAACAGTAGATGATCATGGAAGATGGTTCCCTCATCGACTTCAGTCTGATGGATCAACTCTTGTATGACGGCTTCTGGTTAGAGACCACAACTGATGAAACTAACTTTTGGCACCCCAATTCAAACAATCCCATACAAATATTAGTATTCCCGACCAGCCGTGTTTTAGTTATTATCCACAAATGGATGATTTTTCCGCACAAAACCATCAAACCTCTGCCCCTTGCGTTTCTCTGGACCAGCCCACAAACAGCAGCTTTCTTGGGCAAGAAGAAAACACAAGGCTGTGGGTCGGCCCGAACAGAAACCCGACTGTCTCGGTGAAGAAGAGGCTAGTCCAGGCTATCGACCACCTCAAAGTCTCCATGACAAATAAGAATGTTCTTATTCAGATATGGGTTCCTGTTAGGAGAGGAGGCAAGCAAGTCCTCACTACCGATAAACCATCCATTTTCGCTGGTGGACCCCAGCTGCAAGAACCTGGCAGAGTACAGGGATATATCCCGGAATTACCAGTTTGCAGCCAGCTGAAAAAGATTCAAATGAGTTTGTTGGGCTGCCTGGACGTGTTTTCTGGAAGAGGCTGCCCGAGTGGACCCCATATGTTCGATTTTCAAGAGGGAGGAATTTCCTCGTGTGGGCCATGCCCGACATTATGATGTGAGGGGCTCTCTTGCGCTTCCCGTTTTCGAAAGGGGCAGTGGTAATTGCTTGGGGGTGGTCGAAATTGTGACAACCAGAAGTTGAAAATATCTGCCGAGCTCTTGAGGTGTGTGTGTATATCTATATCACCTTATTTTTTTCACTCTAGCTTTTGTTTATTAGTAAAAATCAGAACAAGCATTATTTCTTCTCTTTCTTTCTCAGGCTGTTGATTTGAAGAGTTTTTGTACGTTGACGCCTCCCACTATAGAGGTAACAACAATAATAAATTAATAATACTTGATGACATCTTTTTTTTTTTTTGTTCAATGAATGTACCCAAAAAACAAAAAAAATCATCTTCGAGTTTGAGATGCAGTATTGTGACGAGTCTTACCAGACTGCTTTATCGGAGATCAGGAACGTACGAAAATGCGTGTGCGATGCACACAAATCGCCCCTTGCACAGACGTGGGCCCCATGCGCTCAGCAAGGCAAAGGTGGTTGCCGGCATTCAGACGAGAACTACACCGAATGTGTGTGGACCATCGACTCGGCCTGCTACGTGGCCGACCAGCAAGTGCAAGGCTTTCACGAGCGCCTGCTTCGAGCACCACTTGCTCAGAGGTGAAGGCATTACCGGGAAAACTTTCCTCACAAACCAGCCGTGTTTCTCCGAGGACATCACTGCTTTCAGCAAAACGGAATATCCGTTTGCTCATCATGCACGCGTATTTAATTTGTGTGCGGTTGTGGCTATACGCCTCCGGAGCACGTTCACTGGCACCGCTGATTTTGTGCTGGAGCGGTTCTTGCCTATAAATTGCAAGGCCGCTGACCAACAGAGACGGATGCTCGACTCGTTGTCCATCGTTATATAGAGGACTTGCCACAGTTTGAGAGTTGTTATGGATTTGGAGTTGGTTCGAGAAGCTTCAGGTAGATGTTTAGATGATGGTGATGAGGAACAGAAAAAAGAAGTAACGTTCTCCAAAGAAGATGACAATACATTGGATTCGAAGTCCCATCACATTTCAGATTTCTCAGGTAGTGGAAATATGTCATTTTCTGGTGGCCATGGTGCTAAGGCGTGCAGAGAAAAGAGAAGGACAAAACTGGAAAGAATATTAGCTTGGAAGTGCTTAGACAATATTTTGCTGGGAGCCTGAATTGGAGGTATGATATGACAATTCATTTCTCTTCTTTTTTGTTTCTTCTTAAAAAAAATCAAGAAATTTAAATTGATCTTCGATCACAAATGACCCTGATAAGAAGATCAACATGGAGCGAAACATTAAAAAAAAAAAAAGCTCACTAGAGAATTTTATCATCACTTGCTTTGTTTTGTTGTCGTAGTGTGCCCGACAACCTTGAAAAGAATATGCAGGCAGCACGGTATAACGCGATGGCCTTCTCGAAAGATCAAGAAAGTGGTTCACTCGCTGAAGAAGCTTCAGCTTGTGATCGACTCGGTGCAGGGTGCCGAGGGATCTATTCAGCTCACTTTTTGCTACATAACTTCCCAGAACTCGTCTCCCCATATGTTTGAGCAAGCAACAGCCAGTTACCGATACACTCAGAAAAGAAGACTGATCATCAGATGAGCACTCAACTCCCTGCAGCTACCAATTACCATAACCAATTTGCAAAGTCGTTTGAAATCACCTTCTTCGACTGGCAGCCACAGCTCGAGCTCAAGCTATTGCTACTCGACGGGGGTCAAACAGTCAACGTCCTTCACAGTCAATATTAGTGACTCAACCACATATAAGAGAGCACGCATTGATGCTGAGCTGCATGAAGCAGGCGGCCAAAAGGACTCGAAGCTGCTTTTGTTTCGGTCATACAGCCACAAGACTATTTACAGTACAGATGACCACAATATTACTTGTAACGAGGCCCCACCTGTTCGGAACAATGCGGATACTGATGATGTGTCGAGTGGTTCCCGAGTGAAAGCTGCTTTTGGGCAAGAGAAGATACGCTTCAGCATGCAGCCGCACGACTGCAACAGGAGGTACTGAGGCGCTTTAACGTGGACAACAGTGCTAGAGTTGATCTGAAGTATTTAGATGATGACCAAGAGTGGGTGCTCTTGACTTGTGATGCTGATCTGGAAGAGTATATAGACATACACATGTCCTGCAAGAGCTGGACAATTAAATTAGTAATCACGTCTCCTATCATCCCAGTCTTGGAAGTTCATTTGGTAGTAATACTGGCACATACTAATTCACAAGTTGGCCTTTTACAGCAGCCATCCCCCATTATTAGATGCTAGTTATTTATTTCATTTCTGACACGATCTTAGCACATTTCCCTTCTTTCGCTCTTTGCTTTGCTTTTTTTTTTTTTTTGTTTTACTAAGTAATGCCTGAGTAGTGCAACTGATACACTCACTACTGTACCATAATCTATGTACAAACTTTCCACAGAAGATTCGGTTACTGTTTTACAAGGCTCTGGTCATGTTTGTGGTTTTTCATTTATTCTCACAAACAGAACACAATAGATGCTGAGAAAACAGAACACAATAGATTACATGATGCATGCACAACTGTCACTCTTTCAATACCAGTTGCAAGTTGGCATTGTATCTGTAAAACTAGCTAAAATTGAGAGTAAAGTGCGCAACGAAGACTTTGTTGCACAACTGTCTGTTTCTATTGGTACTGTTTCTATTGGGTTTCATCTCTAGCCTACCCCAACTTGTTTGGGACTAAAAGACTTTGTTGTAAAGTGCGCAACGAAGAAATAATATCTGCCAACATTTTTTCATACGCCATAAGAGCTCAAGTTGAGCTTACAGAAAACTTCATCTGAAAAAGAAAGAGTGCTAACCCTATTACAACTAAAACACAAAGCTTAAGGGCTGCCAATAAGAGCACGACACGCGACAAAAGTGCAACAGGAAAAATTGAAACAGAAAGAGCTAATACAACTCTATACGTGAGAAATGCGATTTTAGTGGAAAAGAAAATAACAAAGGCACGCATGCCTCGTCACACAAACAGCCGTCCACGTCACTCGAGTCAACACGCCCCCCTCAAGTTGGAATGTAGGTGAACAACACATTCCAAGCTTGATCAGTAGACGCTGAAATTCACGGCCTTCAAGCGACTTAGTGAACAGATCAACTAGTTGAAATGAAGAGGGAAGATGTAGTGGATTGATAAAGCCATCCTTGAACTTGTTCCTCACAGCATGACAATCAATGTCGAGGTGCTTGGTACGCTCGTGAACCGTGATGTGAAGTGCGGTCGTATTATCACACCAAAGTGGTATGGGAGTAGTAACATGAAGATGAAGATCCTTTGTCATGTTGTACACCCGTTGAAGTTCACAAACGGTACTTGCCATGGACCGGTATTCGGCTTCCGCAGAGGATCTAAAGACCGTCTTTTGCTTTTTGATTTTCCAAGACACTAAGGCCTGGCCCAAGAAGATGCAGTAACCTGTCACAAATTTTCTAGTGATAGAGCAACTGCCCTAATCCGCATTAGAGTAAGCCTTTTAACTGTAAGTCTGTAAGTCAGGAAGTGCCTTGTAATATAATCCCAAGGATGCACAGCTCTTGAGATATTTCACCAGATGGAAGACTGCACATCAATGAGCCTCAGTTGGAGCCTGCACAAATTGGCTCAATTGTTGGACTGCATAGGAGATGTCAGGCCGAGAGAGATTAAAATAAAGCAATCTTCCTATGAGCCTTCTATATGAACCAGAATCAAGTTAGGTGGGACTATCTTGAGATGAGAAATTCAGCCCATGTGGAAAAGGAGTAACCAAATTTTTTGCATCTTGTAGTTTCAAGTCATGAACAATGTCCAAAATATATGTTCTTCCGCTCAAGAAGGTGCAATGCTTGGTCCTTGAAATCTCCAATCCTAAGAAAAATTTTGCCTCTCCCAGGTCCTTAATTGTGAAGAGATTATGTAAATAATCCTTGACTCCGAATATGAAGTAGATGTGTACCTGTGATAAGTACATCATCTACATATATAAGAAGAGCCAAAAACCTGTCACCACTGTGTATAGTGAATAAACAGTTATCATGAAATGATTGAGTAAAACCATAGCCAAGCAGTTTATCTGAGCATTCAATGTTCCATTGCCTTGATGCCTGTTTAGTCTATACAAGCTCCTTCTCAATAAACAGACTTCATCTTGCTTGGCTTTAGTATAGCCTTTAGGTGGTATCATGTAGACCTCCTCATCAAGAAAACCATGTAAAAAGGCATTATTTATGTCAATACGATGAATATCCCAGCCCCTTTGAGTGGCCAAAGCAAGAAGAAGTCTCACAGGCACAAGTTTGGCCACTAGAGAAAATCTCAAAGAAATCAATACCTTCCTTTTGCAAAAAACCTTCGGCCACCAGCCTTGCTTTAAATTTGTCCACTGTCCCATCCGGGTTCCTCTTCACCTTGTACACCCACTTAGAACCAATGGCCTTTTTACCGTGTGGCAAAGAAGTCAGTGTCCATGTCTGACACTTCTAAAGCTGTGAGTTCCTTGTTCATAGCTTCCACCCATCTATCATCCTTAATAGCTTCTTCATAGAACAATGGTTCTCCTGCTGAGTTATTCACTGCTGCCAAAAAGGAACTTGAGTCATGTTCAACAATTTCATAGTCAACAGCATCAACCACATAATCTGACAACCAACGAGAAGGCTGCCTTTTTCTCATCTCCCTTCCTGTTTGTTGCTGTTGGACTTCATCAGTCTTAGCTAGGGTGGTTGAATCCTTGGTTGTATCAACATCATCCTCCAATATGTTATCAATGACTGGAAGAGGCAAATCATCACTCCTATTCACAAGACCATGAAATGGGAAAATTCCCTCGTGAAATATAACATCTCTGGATATAAAGACTTATTTTTCTTCCAAATCAAACACTCTATATCCTTTAACCCCATGAGCATAACTCAGAAAGGCACACCTTGAAGCCCTTTGATCAAACTTCTTAGATGGATCATTTCTCTTTGCATAGCACAAACACCAAAAATCTGAAAATATCATAATTAGGTGGAATTCCATGCAGCATTTCAAAATGAGACTTCTATTTTAGTACCTCTGATGGCAAAGAGTTTATAATATGTACGACAACTAATAAAACATATGGCCAGAGATTTCTGCTCATTTTGGCTTGAAAAGAAAGAGACGTGCAACCTCGAGAGTGGACCTGTGTTTTCTCTCATTAATTTCATTTTGTTAAGGGGTGTAAGAGTACGTTCTTTGATGAATTATTCCATGCATTTTTCTGCATCTCTCTCCCCACAAATTCAAGACCATTGTCAGTTCTCATCTTCTTTACCTCTATCCCAAATTGCACTTTGGCCATTTTTAAAATGAATTCAATATGACCATACACTTCTGTCTTATATGCTTCATCAAAAAAATCCATGTGGTTCTAGAGAACTCATCAACCACAGTTAACATGTAGGCAATATTTATAATAGATTCTTCTTTGTAAAAGATCAGATTTGTCTTTGCTTTGTGACATGCATCACATACATTCAGAAATACATTACATTTAGATTTCAGAAAAGCTATGTGCTGTAGACAAGACAAAGAGCTATGTCCAAGTCTTCTATGCCATAATTGAACTTCTCTGCTCCTTTGATCTTCTTCATCCACCAAATTTGAATAACATTGCTCCCTCTCCATGACATACCGTCCACCTGAAATTCTCCCAAAAGTGAAGACAAGATTTCCTTCAAGGTCCTGCAACCGACAATCTTTATCAGAAAAATACAAAGCAAAGATTCTTGTATGTGACCAGCTGCCCCATATAAATCAAGTTATATTGAACTTTGGCACTACAATTACTTCTCTTAGTATAATTGACTCACTGAGATGGACCTCACCAATTTTTGTAACCTTGAATTTGGAATCATCAGGAAGATTGACATTAATAACACTTAAAGCATTATGAAATGCATGCATCATTTCTATATTAGAGCATATGTGCCTACTCGCACCTGTGTTTATGATCCAACTCCCTTGATCAAGTTTGTTTAATGAGGTCAGGGCATATCTTTCATTACCTGAATAATCAATGCAGTGAGAGAATATGTGAGCCTCACTAATTTTTTGCCCTGCCATGTACCTTGCTACTTCCCTTTGTATTATAGAACTCATATCTTTGTTGGTATCACTGGATTGTGACTTTGTGTCCGAATCAGTCTTAGTGCTTTCTAAGCTTTGCACCAGGTTGATGATTGATTTTTGCCTTTGCTCTTTTAACTCCTTATACCAATCAGAATATCCATGCAATTTAAAACAACCATTAACTTCGTGTCCATTGTACCCACAGTGAGTACAAACAAGCTTAGTACAAACAAGCTTAGCTATCTCTTTCTTTGGACATTCTAATGTTGCCTCTTCCTCTTCCCATGGTATTACCTGCATGTCCACCAAAGCTCCTTCCTACATTTCCCCTAACATATCCTCCACCTCTATCACCAAATTTTCCAAAGTTGTTTTTCACCATTAAAGTTGTTGATTTCAAAGGATCTGAGGTACTTAGATGAACTGATTTTTGTTTTTCCACTTTCAGTATCATGGAATAGGCTTTGTTAACAGTCTGCAAGGGATCCATCAATAATATCTGATTCTTCACAGGCTCAAAAACCTCATTTAGTCCCATAAGGAATTTCATACCCTTGATCTCTATATTATCAATGAATCTCTTACCGGATTCACAGACATTCTGGCAATGACACACGGCAGCTATACTCATCCCACAGGCACTTCAATTTAGCATAGTATGTAGTGACAGATTGTGTACCTTGTGAGAAATTGGCTATTTTCTTCAGCAATTGGTACCTCAGAGGACCATTTCTTTCACCATACCTTTCCTCTAGTTCATCCCACAGCTGCTTTGAACTTTTGACGTAAATGAAGGCTTTGACTATGTCCTTAGAGATTGAGTTGAGCATCCATGAGATTATCATAAATTCGACCTTCTCATACTGAGCATACTCCTCCGTACCTTGTTCAGGTACTTCGATGGTTCCATAAATAAAACCGAGCTTGGACTTCGCACTAAGAGCTAAACGCCTTGCTCTGCTCCAATGTAAGTAATTTGTCCCTGTCAATTGACTCGTAACCAGGACCATTCCAGGATGATCTGAACTGTGAAAAGAAACCGGATCTGAATCTCGCGCATAACTGCTCCTGTTAACAATTTCCTTCCCAGGCTCTCGATTCTCGTTTCTCGCCATGACTGTTCTGAGTTACCTGCTCTGGCACCATGTAAAACTAGCTAAAATTGAGAGTAAAATGCGCAACGAAGAAATAATTTCCTGCCAACATTTTTTCATACGCCATAAGAGCTCAAGTTGCGCTTACAGAAAGTTCGTCTGAAAAAGAAAAGAGTGCTAATCCTATTACAACACCTAAAACACAAAGCTTAAGGGCTGCCAATAAGAGCACGACACATCGACAAAAGTGCAACAGGAAAAATTGAAACAGAAGGAGCTAATACTGTTAACTGTTATATTATAGGCCCACAGCCCATATGTCATATATGTCCTAAGTCTATATATATGGGGCCTCCTCTTGTGAATATTAATTGTCCAAAACCCTAAGGTTTGTAACATGGTATCACAGCCTTACACATAAATATCTTTTTTTCGATCTCACCTCCCACACCATTAAAATCTCCGCCCCGAGAACGACCGTCCGGCAAAGTCTCGCCATCAGAAGCCGCGCGTGTGAGTCACACGCGCCGCCGGGACTGTCTTCCGTCAATCCCACGCGCCGGCTCGTGAGGGCGCGTGGCTGGCTGGAATTTTTTCCGGCGACCATCCGTGAACTCGGAATTCTGTGCTCTTGCTGCCAGTGTCCTTTGTTTTCTGTTTCGAGAGGTTTTGGTGTTCGTTTTGTGCATTTTCAGATCCGTCACTCTTCGGGGTTAGGGTTTTTGTACCCTAATTTGTCCCGACCGTCGTCAATTTCTGTTTTTTTTGTTGTCACTCACCTATTGTGTGCCCCAATGCTGCCCGTCGCAGCACTATCATTCATTTCGTCGAGGCTTGTTACTACGTGTTTGTCTAATCATGTCGCAACTTCATGGAATTGCTATCAATATTACTCTTGTTGGTCAGAATTATCGGGAGTGGGCTTTCTCTATTGAAACTGTGTTAAGGGGTTACGGTTTGGCCTTTCACTTGACTGATGATTGACCCGAAAGGAAGGCCGATAATAGCAATGCTACCGAAATCAAAGTATGGCAGATTAATGATGGGAAAGTGATGGCTGCCATCGTCAACAGTGTCAAGCAGTCCATGATTATGAGCCTTTCTTCATTTCGGACAGCCAAAGGAATGTGGTCTTATTTGCAGCAGCGCTATGTTCAGGATAGTGGTGCTCTCTTACACACCCTTATGCAACAAATTCACGTGATTGAACAGAATTCCATGTCCATTGATGAATACTACTCTGCTTTTGATCGATTGATGGGACCATTGATCTCTATGGTACCTCAGTGCTCGGCGGAGGAGTGTTCAACACATAAGTTTGTTGAGAAGTTCTTTATTTATCGCTTTGTCATGGGAGTCAGAGCAGAATTTGAGTCCAGTCGTACACGGTTGCTTCATAACTCCTCTACTCTGACCATGGCACAAGCATTATCTGATTTGATTGCTGAAGAGACTCGTCTCCATTCTCTGTCAGTTGCTCCGCCGTCTATATCGCAGAGTGTTTTGGCAGCTCCTCAAAGGACATTTTCTCAACGGCTTAGTGCACCCAAAGGTGACTCTCCAGATCCTTGTAAGCATTGTGGGAAGATCGGTCACAGTCACGATAATTGTTTTACTCAGCATCCAGAAAAATTGGCTGAGTATCGTGCGCGCCGGGCTGCTCGGGCTCGTGGTACGACTTCTGCTATAAAGGGGTCTGTTTCTGTCGCTGCTGCCTCTCCTGTCCATGCTCCTCAGTCTTGGGTCCTCGATTTTGGAGCATCTTTTCATGTGACATCTGATCACTCCCAGTTGGTTGTCTGCAAGGCGGTCCCCAATGGTGATTCTATTCAGACAGCTGATGGCACTTCTTGCCATATCACTCATGAGGGTTCTCTCTGCAATTCTCGTTTTTCAGTGCCTAATATCTCTTATGTTCCTAAATTATCTATGAATCTTCTTTCAGTTGGTCAGGTCACTGATCAAAACTGTTTTGTTGGATTTGATGACTCATCTTGTTTTATTCAGGATCGTCGAAGCGGGGTTGTGATTGAGACTGGCCATCGCCGTAAAGGTTCTTCGAGCCTCTACGTCTTAGACACTTTACATCTTCCCTCTTCCACTGGTTCTACCGCTCGTGTGTCATCCGTTGCCTCGTCTTCCACCTCATCTTTTGCCAAGTGGTATCATCGTCTTGGTCATTTGAGTGGGTCTCGTTTGTCTACCTTGATTAGTACTGGTTGTTTAGGTCGTACGTCTATCGAGTATAGTTTTCATTGTAAGGGTTTGCAAGCTCGGAAAACAGCTGCAACTCCCATATCCTACTAGTATTTCTCATTCTACTAGACCTTTTGATTTTATTCACTCTGATGTATGGTGTCTGTCCCCTTTTCCTACAAAAGGTGGCAATAAATATTATGTTCTTTTTATTGATGATCATTCTCGATATACTTGGGTTTATTTTATGAAACATCGTTCTCTGTTGTGTTCCATATATAAAGATTTTGCTCGCATGGTTCATACTCAGTTTTCTACTCCTATTCGAGTTTTTCGTTCTGATTCTGGTGGTGAGTATATGTCTAACAATTTTCGTCAATTTTTGACCTCTGAGGGCACTCTTGCCCAGCTCTCCTGTCCTGGTGCACATGCTCAGAATGATGTTGCAGAAAGAAAACACCGCCATCTCATTGAGACTGCTAGAACCCTTCTCATTGCCTCATTTGTTCCTTCTCATTTTTGGGGAGAAGCTGTTTATCTTATCAACCGACAACCGTCTTCTAAACTGTCTGGTAAGTGTCCTGGTGAGGTTCTTTTTGGTATTTCCCCTAGCTATGATCATCTTTGGGTTTCTGGATGTACATGTTATGTATTGCTTGCTCCTCGTGAGCGCAGTAAACTGACTGCTCAGTCTGTTGAGTGTGTCTTTTTGGGATATAGTTCTGAGTATAAGGGTTATCGTTGTTATGATTCTTCCGCTCGTCGCATGCGTATATCTCGTGATGTCACTTTTGTCAAGGATCGTCCTTTCTTTTATAACCCTTCCACTCCTCCCACATCTTCTTTTTCTTCAGAGTCTACGTCATTCTTATGTCTTCCACCTATTTCCTTCCTTGATGATGATGTCCATGTCTCTTCTCCATCTTCCACTCCTGATGAGCCTGCACCACCTAATTTTGATGAGCCTCTACCACATAAAATACCCATCACACAAGTCTATACTCGTCGTTCCAAAGGTCACACAACGCATCCGCCTCATTCTACTCCAGTGGCCAGTCCTGATGCTCCCGTCCTAGATGATTCTGTTGATTCTGATGTATCACATGCCATTCCTGGAGAATCTGAGGTTGGTCAGAGATATAATTTACGTGATCGTGCTACTATTGTGCCTCCTGATAAGCTGGGCTTTCCACGTGCGGGCGCTATTATTGATGAGCCCTCAACCTATCAGGAAGCTTTGAGTATTCCAGAATGGCAACTGGCTATGTCAGAGGAACTTGCTGCACTTGATCGTACTGGCACTTGGGATTTTGTTCTGTTACCATCGCATGTCGTCCCTATCACCTGTAAGTGGGTCTTTAAGATTAAGACCAAGTCAGATGGTTCCATTGAGAGATATAAAGCTCGTCTTGTTGCTAGAGGCTTTCAGCAGACTCAGGGGCGAGATTATGATGAGACTTTTGCTCCCGTTGCTCACATGTTCGTACTTTCATTGGAGTGGCTGCTACTCGTTCTTGTACCATATCTCAGATGGATGTGAAGAATGCTTTCCTTCATGGTGATTTGCATGAAGAAGTTTATATGCAGCCACCACCGGGTGTTGATGCTCCCTCTGGACATGTTTGTCGTCTACATCGTGCATTATATGGTCTCAAACAGGCTCGTCGTGCTTGGTTTGAGCGTTTTGTCTCTGTCATACGGGCTGCTGGTTTCGCCCCTAGTGATCATGATCCTGCTTTGTTTATTCATCTCTATTCACGTGGGCGTACTCTACTTCTTCTATATGTTGATGATATGTTAGATTACGGGAAATGATGAAGAGCATATTTCCCATGTCAAGAAGCAACTTGGTCAACAATTTCAGATGTCTGATTTGGGTCCCCTTAGCTACTTTTTGGGCATTGAGGTGATGCATTCTGCCTCGGGCTATTACCTTTCTCAGTCCAAATACATACAAGACCTTCTTGTTCATTCCGGTATTACTGGTAATCGGACATCGATTACACCTATGGATCTTCACTTACAGCTTCGTCCTACTGATGGTACTCCTCTTGAGGATCCCTCTCGCTATCACCATATTGTCGGCAGTCTTGTTTATCTTACTGTTACCAGACCCGATATTGCTCACGCAGTTCATATATTGAGTCAATTTGTGAGTGCTCCTACTTCAGTTCATTTTGGGCATTTGCTTCGCGTGCTACGATACTTAAGGGGGACATCATCTCAGTGTTTATTTTATGCTCGTGATAGTCCGCTTCAGGTTCATGCTTACTCGGATTCTACTTGGGCGAGTAATCCAACCGATCGTCGTTCTGTCACTGGTTATTGCATTTTTCTTGGTTCTTCTCCCCTTACATGGAAGTCCAAGAAGCAGACAGCTGTATCTCGATCTAGTACAGAGGCCGAACTTCGAGCACTTGCTACTACCACTTCAGAAATTATATGGCTTCGATGGTTGTTAGCCGATTTTGGTATTCCATGTGATGATCCTACTCCTCTTCTTTGTGATAATACTGGAGCAATTCAAATTGCCAATGAATCCAGTAAAGCATGAACTTACAAAACACATTGGTGTTGATGCTTCCTTTACTCGATCTTACTGTCATCAGAAAACAATTGTTCTTCAGTATGTGCCGTCAGAACTGCAAATAGTTGATTTTTTCACCAAAGCACAAACTAGAGAGAAGCATCGACTTCACTTGCTCAAACTCAATGCTTCGGATCCTCCACCTCCACCTTGAGTTTGAAGGGGGGTGTTAACTGTTATATTATAGGCCCACAACCCATATGTCCTATATGTCCTAAGTCTATATATATGGGGCCTCCTCTTGTGAATATTAATTGTCCAAAACCCTAAGGTTTGTAACAAATACAACTCTATATGTGAGAAGTGCGATTTTAGTGCAAAAGAAAATAACAAAGGCACGCATGCTTCGTCACACAAACAGCCGTTCACGTCACTCGTCGTCCACGTCATTCAAGTCAACAGTATCTGAATGACTAAGAGCATCTCCAATGTGAGATGTTGATTTAATGAAATGTTAGCCAAATCATCAAGTTAAAAAGTGAATAAAAAAATTACTCTCCAATCCATAATGTTATGGGATCTTTTATGATGACATGGAGAAAATAAATTTCCAAAGTGTGAAGCCCACTTTCTAGTTTTCCAAAGAGTGTTAGAAAGTCATATCGTAAAAAATCTAACCTATTTCACATCGATTTCCTTTTTAATTTTTTTAGCTTATTTATTATTAAATAAAATAAAATCCACATGTACTTATTTTAATCTTTTGAAAGGGATGCATTGGAGATGTGCATTCCAAATTAAAGTCTTTTTTTTTTTTACATTTATATTACATGGATTTACATTCCATTCATTATTTGACATGTGTTCAAATTTAATTAATGTTGAAAGTTGAACAGAGATGCTCTAATAGCAATGCCTCGTAAATAAAAGAAAGTGCAATGAGAGATTTGTTATGGCCAATGGACGTCCGTGCTGAACCGTTCTAAAATTTAAGACAAATTGACAAATGTTTCAATAATTAATATGAGCATTAATAAGGCTCTTAAAATAACAAAAGAAAGATCCACTCGAGCTAGGAA
>CACSLK010027752.1:3082609-3096775 GCA_902706635.1 Striga hermonthica | reverse complement strand
TGTTAGTTAACACCCACTAAGTTTTCGAAAATGATTTTGAAAATTTTATACTGGTTTTTGGAAAATTCGAAATTTCTGTAAAATCAAAGTGGGGTGTTACAGGCGTGTAGATGATTCAGGCACAATGTCATGCGGGGCATTTATCTTGTATTTTGGAGTTCCGATCATTTAATTAGAGAAGCTTGAATTCCCGTGGGAATAGTAGCAAAATGAGTGAATTTGTCAAGAAAGAGTTTTGAGCGTTCGAGGCGACTACGGGTGTTCCGCCGGGCCTCGATAAGCGAGTCGAGCATTAACGAAAAGTGCTTTCGAGAAAGCATGAGAAGAGGAAAAGCCGTTTGTGGCGTCGATTTATTATTTCGAGGTCCCGATAATTTATTTAGAGAAGCTCGAGTTCGAGGGTGCATATTAGTAAAATAAATAAAAAGACGTTTACGTGGGTCTCGCAAGGTCGCGTGTGACTTTGGTTTACCGATAATCGAGTTGGGACGTATAGATGATTCAGGCACGATGTCATGCGAGACATTTATCTAGTATTTTGGAGTTTGGAGCATTTAATTAGAGAAGCTTGAATTCCCGTGGCAATAGTAGCAAAATGAGTGAATTTGCCAAGGACGAGTTTTGAGCGTTCGAGGCGACTTCGGGTGTTCCGTCGGGCCTCGATAAGCGAGTCGAGCATTAAGAAAAGTGCTTTCGAAAAAGCACGAGAAAAAGAGAAGCCGTTTGTGGCGTCGATTTATTATTTCGAGGTCCCGATCATTTATTTAGAGAAGCTCGAGTTCGAGGGTGCATATTAGTAAAATAAATAAAAAAGCTGTTTACGTGGGTTCCGCAAGGTCGCGTGTGACTTCGGTTTACCGAGAATCGAGTTGGAACGTATAGATGATTTAGGCACGATGTCAGGCGGGGCATTTATCGAGTATTTTGGAGTTCCGAGCATTTAATTAGAAAAGCTTAAATTCCCGTGGGAATAGTAGCAAAATGAGTGAATTTATCAAAGGACGAGTTTTGAGCATTCGAGGCTTCGTTTTTCTCGATTCTTTCAGTTTTTCGTATTTTCAAGAGGAGGTATAAATCTTAACTATCATTTTAGTTAATTTCGAGCTTGGACGAGTCCGAACGGCCCCAAAAAGCAAAGTCGCGCGAAACACGTTTAACGTACTGGTCAAGAGCTTTGGGAGAATATGATTTAAAGAATAATTTGGCCATGGAAGCATCATTGAATAGAGGGGTTCGTTAACTACGTTTAAGAAAAAACGGAACTCAATTTCGAGTTCAGACGAGCCCAAACGAGCCCGAAACACAAAATACAAATCACTCATTAACAAATCTTCCATGAACCATCTATTTATATAATGGGTGATATGTTAATTATTTAGCCCGTGAGGAATAGACGTAGCCCGAAAATTGACCGGGCAATCATGGTTCTGTAGAAGGGTTCATTGGCGACATACAGGAAGAAGCGAAAATCAATTTCAATCTTAGACGAGTCTAAACGGGCCCAAAAAGTAAAGTCGCGCGAAACACGTTTAATGTATTGGTCAAGAGTTTTGAGAGAATATGATTTCAAGAATAATTTGGCCATGCAAAAATCATTGAATAGAGGGATTCGTTAGCTACGTATAGGAAAAAATGGAACTCAATTCTGAGTTCAGACGAGCCCAAACGAGCCCAAAACACAATATACATACTACATATTAATTTGTTTCATTAATTTTAAAATATAAAACGTATTATCATAATACTTTTTATTAATTAATTTTTTAAATATAAAACGTATTATCAAAATACGTTTTATTTATTAATTTTTGTTAATTTTTATTTTTTGTCCAATTATTTTTTTTGTTTCTTATATATATAATACTACCCTCCCAAATAGCATGCGTAATTAGGCTATAGCGCAAATCGCGTACGCTATCGCGTAAAATGTGTGCCACATCATCAAAGGCGTACGCTATGTTGGAACTTCGCTAAATTACAGGCGCTATGGCGTGTTTTTGAGCAGAAATGCGCTATTTCGCGCTACCTAAACTGCGCTTTTAACAGTATAGTATATAGAAGATAAAAAGCGACGAATTGAAAGGTGTATGTGTTTTGCCTGCTGGTGCTAGGACAATACTATATGCTTTTGTTTATTATATATATGAATTCAGGTGAAGAAAAACACAAAAGTTGCTTTTGCTTTAGACTAATTACTTTAGAAAGAAAGGGGAGCAAACAAAGGTGGAATATTTGTATATGAAGAAGACATGGGTTCTACAGCTGTCTTCTGTCTTGCAGCCATCGTCTGCTACATGCTTTCGGCCATAACAGCTTCTTCTGCCCAATGGAAGTCTGCCACAGCAACCAACTCAAAAGACACCGATTCCTCCATTGCAACCGGTAACTAACTTATTGCCTTATGATTAGGAAAAAGAATATTGTATAAAAGTACCATATTTCATGCTCTTGCAGAGGGTGCTTGTGGTTTTGGAGACCTTCACAAGACGAGCTATGGCACTTATAGCACAGCATTAAGTGGGATTTTATTCATATTTCATGCTCTTGCAGAGGGTGCTTGTGGTTTTGGAGACCTTCACAAGACGAGCTATGGCACTTATAGCACAGCATTAAGTGGGATTTTATTCAACAGAGGAAGTAGCTGTGGGGCTTGTTTCGAGCTCAGATCCGGCACAAGTTCAATAGTCCTCACTGCCACCGATTTCTGTCCGCCTAACTATGCTCTACCTCCCGATAATGGCGGGTGGTGCAACTTCCCCAAAGCCCACTTTCAAATTCCAGACTCTTCCTTTTCTCTTCTTACAAAAGATACAGTAGTTCCCATCCACATCCACTACAAGAGGTATTATTATGCATTGTTAGTTTCTTACCCTCTTAATTGTCTGTTTTGTGGCTAAACCTGTTGGATTTGTTTTGAGAGCAGGGTGAGATGTGAAAGAAAAGGAGGAATCCGGTTCACACTCAAAGGCAGCGCTTATTTCATGCAAGTCTTGGTTACCAATGTGGGTTTGGATGGCGAAGTTGTGGGGCTAAAAGTCAAAGGGCCGAGGACCGGATGGGCTCCAATGGCAAGGAATTGGGGCCAAAACTGGCAATTGAACATCAACCTTGCAGGCCAGCCACTGTCCTTTGAGCTCACTACGTCTACTAGGAGAACACTTGCATCTTACAATGTCGCTCCACAAAACTGGAACTTTGGTCAGACATTTTCGGGAAAACAATTCTAGCACAAAACTCAGGGATTGTCTTGCCGTGGTGGTAAATGGAGTTCTGCCGACTTCAACTAAGCTTTTGCATCACTATAAACAGTTCTAAAGAGATTTGGAATTTTTGTATTTTGAGAAACATTTTTCCTTATCACAGACGCCTAATTTGCTATTTGTAGCAATTGAAATACCTGATTTACTACAAAGAAAACACGCACCACAAGTCTTGAGTTAACGGAAGTAAAACTTACACAATTTCTTTCTTTTTGTTTTTTGTGACGGCAGATCACCTAAAGATGCCACCAAAAAACTAAACCATAGAAAGGCAACTACCAATGTTCCTACATATCTAGTTATCTACTTGCTCGAATGGCACACGAACAAATAGTTGCCCATGAAGGGTCACCACAGCAGACGTATGATGAGGATCAATTCTAGTAGGTAAGCTAACCACCTGGGAAAAACACAATTTTGCTGGTCATATAGAAGAAGAGAGATACAAAAACCATCTACGTATATATTCTTGTAAAGAAGAGTTTATGAGATTAATAGAGATTAAAAAGCTGGCAACATACTCTCACACCACACACACCAAGCACAATAACCAAAATTTATTTACCTTTTTAAATGGAGTGACACCCCAGGGATTGTCTTGCTGTTCGGGTTGCCCAGATATTACCAACCGCCCGGCAGGATCAGATTGCACACGCACCTGTTGTCAAATAAAGAATCACGCCATTTGCATACGTTTTTGTTTAAATTGCTAGAGCATGGAAAAAAAAATAAAAATGAAGTTTTAGGAAGACAAGCAAATATAGAAAATTGTCACTGCAAGCAAGACGGATCAAATAAACTTTAGAAATACTTGTATTCTAAATTCTACATCAACAAATCATCCAGACCACCAATACACTCAAGTTGTTCAAAACAATGACCATCAACGAGACATAAACTCAGATTGTATTCAGACCAAATAATTAAGAAAAATGCTCACAATGTTAGTAAGTTTTATTACACTATATGACCCATAACTCCCTTGATAAAATTAATGTTGAGATCAACTCCAAAGGGCCAAGGCTTCCTCTTCAGTTTTAGATTATTTCAGTATGGAGAGCCACCCTCTTGGCCTTTTTATACATACAAAAAGCTATAAATAAGGTGCACGAGTAAGTCATTGCGTAAAAGGTGAAAACTTTCTATTACTTGCCTCCTCGCGCAAAAGCCCAGGAACTAAAGCATACACTTCATAGCAGTCTTTCTGCATATGCAGCAGGCAAAAACGAGTTAGAGAGCATGCCATGGACAAATAAACATGAAGGACTGGAAAGATCATACCATTCTCTGCACATTGACCTTCACCCAATCAGCAGGGACACCAACATCCATAACCATTACCTCTGATCTGTCCAAACCATTGAAATCATTACTTTGAAGTCCATAAGATGATTCTCTGAATTCATAAACATTGACAAACAACAACTATGTCTTATGAAGGCTTGATATCATCTTTCTTCAGTTGAATCTCAACGACACAGATGTCTCTTTTGATACACGAACATGGTGAGACAGGATTAGAAAAATAAAGTGTCTAGAAATCACTTAGAATGCTATATCCAACAACCCATGAATGATGCCAACAGCTGTATATTAAGAACAGAAGGAGCTCCAAACTGATAAATCTTAACTGTGATTTTGGCGCCACATGCGCAACTTTTACAGCATGCTCAACAGGAGAAGATCCTTTGCGCTTCAGGAAACCTTAGTAAAGGATTAACCAAATGTGGAATAAAATCCAAATTGCCATAGGAAAGGCCATGAAATATCACTCCTAACAAGAAATCTTACCAATGTTTCTTAATTGCTTTTCACGCTTTGGTGTTGTAATTGGGTTCTTATCCTGCATAACCAAAGTATGAATGCAAGATGAAACCTACAACAAGGGGGACAGACTAAAAAGATACAATCATACAGAACTCTGGAAATAAACAAATGAACAATTAGAATACTTAAACTTACCTTAATGATGGGATCCCCAACCTCACCATTACCAAGAAGCCGCTGTGAGTGCCATCCTTGCATGGCACGAGCAGCAGCATCCCTTCTTGCTCTACCTGATCCTAAAGGATTACTTAGATCTACCTGCAGATTAATTGTTTCAAGGACATCTTCTAGGTTAAGAAATTTACTAAGATAGATAATATAATAAGTTTTACAATCCATTATATATTCAAACTTGTATTACTGTACCATTAGTATATGTAAAGAATTTACTCAAATATTTTGCTGCAACTCATGAATAACTCCATAGACCATTTCATACCATAATTTTTCTTAGACTAGTATGGCCCAGGCAAGCTGTTTTAACATTATAATAACATTCATGCATGCGTGATTAGGACGCTGTCATGCTGGAATCACATGTAGATGGATTCACCTGATTGCCAGAAGCAGGATCTGCTAAAGAAGAATCAGTGAAAGGTAGCTCGCCGCTACGCATTTTGTACTTCTCATATTCCAACAGTGCCTACAAATAAACGTCACAAATCATACTTGATGTCATATTTGGTAACTGAATATAGAGATGCACGAATAAACAACGATACAAGAGTAACAATTGAGCAAGGACTTGAATATTACCTTCTCATAAAAACCTCGAAATGTCCAAGAGACAGTAGTACAGGTCCTGTACAAATTCACGAATTACATGCATGCATCAATGAATCATCTCAAAGGAATGAAAAAGAATGCAAAAATTATGACAATTCAGTGTTAGTGTTCTGATTGTGAGTATGTGTGAATAGCGAAATAGAACAAACACTCACAGAAAACCATCCATTTGTCACCATTTTGTCATTTAATTTATGGTGTAGCGACAAATGTATTCAGACAAGCAGAAATGCACGACTGACATTAAGTGGGTTATTTACTACAAATGAAAATATAAAACTTGATCTTTACTTTGGGGGCCTAAAGGATTCTCCTACTTGCCGCCACAGCTTCAGTGAAGTCACCTAGAAACGAAAGAATAACTCAGCTCATAGAGGTCAAGAAGAACATTTCATGGAAAATTCACTAGTAAAATCAACAAAGAACTATCATGAATACTGAAAAGGAATGCAAATTGCTAGCCAAGAAGCTAAAACCTTAGGAAAAGCGTGCATAACATTCACACTCTTACCAATTTCAACAATTAATAACTAACCATGACATATCTGTATAAAGCATTAGACAACAGTAGCTCACACGAGGAAATAGGGTAGATAAATCCCTATAACACTATGCAGTTTAAGGCTTTGAACAAGAGATTTAAAAAAACAAAAAAAAAAAAAATATTTTCTTTCTTTATTTCTTTTTCTTTTTCTTTTTTTTTAAAGGTCATTTTGTTTCTATTGATGTACTAGCACAGAAACTAAGTATATTGAGAGACGAGCCTTTTTCACTTAAGTCACTATATCTCTAGTTTATGATTGCATAGGTGCATCCTTTTGTTGATCCTCTCATTAACGCTGAGATTTATGCCCATGAACTAACTTCCCATGTTCTCCTAGAAGGTGAAACTAAATAACAACAGGACTGGAAAAAAAAAAATAAAAAAAATAAAAAAAAAAATTAATAAAAACAAAAAACAAAAACAAGTTGATGGTGTACCTGTTCATAACCACCAAGTCTGATTACTGCTCTCCACAACCTAATGCAAACAGGAAACATAATATTGCAAGGTTCAGAAATCAATAATAAAACAATAAAAGAAAAAAATCAAAAAGAAAAATGAACCAATAGTCACTTGAGGCAATTCAATGGCTCTTGATAAAATTTTGGAGGTTTGAAGTCCAAGCATCTTTCTCGGTGGAAAGTTTCAAGCTCCTTCATAAATGCAGCTTGCTCCTCCTCCGTGCCAGACTCATCCCCTGAAACATCATTGGCATCTAATAGGAAGGACTTTGAAGGAGTTTTAACAGCGGGCTCGTTCTTCAACACCTCCATCTCATCATCTGGATGAACCTCTGTATCAGTGACCACCTCATTTCCATTATTTGCCACAGCCTTCATCTCTTTCACCTTCCCTTTCACTCCCTCCTGAATATTCCCTTTACTAGTGGAATCATTTTCAAAATCATCCTCTAGGAGCCCATTCTCAGTATTCAATTCTGTTTCACCATTCTCATCTTCTGCTTGTACAGACTCCAGATTTTCCCTAACTTGAAAAACCTGACCGTCGCCCAGCATTTCAGGATTCTCGATAGCATACAACAGTGGAGATTTTTCTTCGTAGTTGCGCTCTGTTTGAGATTCAAGCTGCATATCCATGGAATTTTTGTTTTCAACCTTCTGAGCCTGCTCTTCTTCAGCAGCAGTACCTCCCGAACCACCCAGTGCATCTTGAACGGCTTCTTCGTTATCCTCCATCCAACAAACTGCAACTTGAAAACCAGGCTTTCTATGTTAAAAACCCAAATAATATTTTTCAGCTAAACCCTAGTTTATCGTACTATGACAAAAATAAAAATACAGAGCGAAGTAATTGAATACGACATTAGTCGGTTTGAGGAGAAGAGGGAAGGGTAGTTTATTTATTTAAAAAAAAAAAAAAAGAGTGGACCGAAACAAAACAATCGTATTCTTAAAAAAAAATTAATCAAGAAAACGTATTCCGAGAATACGTTTTTAAAAAAAAGTAAAATGTATTATTTTAAAAAAAACGTTTAAGAAAAAATAGGCAAATAGTAATTAAAATGTATTTTTATAAAACGTAGTTTGAAAATACGTTTTTTAGCAAAACGTATTATGAAAATACGTTTCAAGAGAAAAATAATTTTTTTTGTAAAAAATAATATTTTATTAAACCGTATTCTGAGAATACGTTTTACAATTAAATTGTCGATAAACGTATTCTCAAAATACGTTTTTTACGATTAATATAAAAAAAAATCTCTTCTTCTCCATTTCATTCACGCATAATGATATAGCATCTAGAAATAATAGGGTAAATGGGTGGCTCGGCCTTCTTGGGTTTGGTCTCTTTTGGCTCGGCCCAAAAGGCATAATAGCGGCCCAAGTATAGATCTTTCGGTGGCTCGGAGGTAACTGGGCTGGCATGGCACTTCCGCAGGTTAAGCTTAAAGGGGTTGGATGATCTAACGGACGAGGACGAAGGCGTGGCACAAACGCAATGTCAGTACTTATAAATAGGTAAAGTTGGGGCGCACGAGAGGTAATCATCGAATCACATTACAAACCCTAAAATCTATGCTGTGCCCTTCTAGATAATATACTAACTTGAGCGTCGGAGGTTTACCGCCGGGAACACTTCCCGGCGTCTTTGCAGGTGTTCAGGTGCTCAAGCGGTTGAGGATCAAGGAGGGTCGGTCCGAAGTGCGATAGCACATCAAATTGGCGCCGTCTGTGGGGACGTAACGTTTTTCTTTTTTCAGTTGTAAAACACTCTCAGGCTGATGACGACCCGGAGGGCACCCCGGAACTTATAGGTCAGTTTTTGAAGACCTCGACAATTGAAAAGGAGTGCTATAGATCGTTAATAAATGAAGAGCTTCCCTCTCGCTACGAAGAGAGGGTGAGGGCGCTTATACTCTAGTGTATCGGGTCATTTTTCTTCCCCGATCATAGGGCGAATGGGGTCGTGCTGTACTGGATACAGCACTTGCTCGAGATCGATGAGATCAAGAAGTACAACTGGGGTTCAGCTGTCCTTGTCGGGGTCTATAGAGGGCTCACCACGACCGCCAGAGTCGGGGAAGGCTGGATCAAGAACTGTGTTCAATTGATTCAGGTAAATAAATGTACTTACTTGTTATTACTTCATTCATTTTTTATTATACTTTATCCTAATATATATTAACCAAATATTTATGTCGATATCTGTAGGTTTGGGCATGGGAACGTATCCCTCATATTAGCCCAAAAATGAGGGATACCAACTGTGACAGAGTCCATGGTTGTCCCTTAGGAACAAGGTAATCTTATTTATTTATATTTAATACTTAAAATATTTTAACTATAAAATTTTGTGATTAAAATTTTTGGTTATTTTTTTTTATTATGTGATTTTTAAGGTGGGTGGGACGGAGGAATATGAAACACATCGGAAAGGGAACAACCGCTATCCGAGATCAATTAACGTGGCTGAGAGAGAATGATGTAAGATTTTTATTAAGTAATATTGATTATTATATATATATTTGTTTTTCGTTTTTTATTTTTCTATAACTTAATAAATATTATTATTATTTATGTACAGTTCAATTGGGTGCCATATAAGCGCCACCTGGACGAGGGTACTCTCCTGGCCTCGTGTACAAAAGGTTCACACCTCTGGATGTATAGAGGGTGGATCTTCTGTTGGGACATTCGTGAGCAGCACCTGACTGATAGGGTCATCCGTCAGTTCGGGTGTCGGCAAGCCATCCCCGACCCTCCGATCATTAGGGGTTTGGCTGAGTACCAGACACACCATCGAGGCCAGGGAATGACTGGGAGGGCATTCTATGATTGGGTGGAGTATCATGGAGCACTTGGGAATGTTTGGGTCGACCAAAGAGCCCAACATGTCCTTCCACATTACCCCGTGGAGTCGTTCCTTGAGCCTGAGTTGGGTTACCTTGATTGGTTTCACTATAGGACTGTGAGACTAATCAGTAATCCTGGCAACAACCCGGTGGTCCAACAACAAGGAGGCTTTCATCCACTGTCCGAGCAGGGGATGTGGAGTGTAATTGTTAATAAATTGTGTTTTTTTTATTATTATTCTTATTATTTTTTTTTTGTTTAATGGTAATAATTTTCAAATTTTTTTTCAGGCCAATGCCATGGAGGGGGTTTAGAACTTGTTATCGACCCTTGACTATAATGCACTCACTCTAGTGCAGCATTCCATAATCGCATAGTCCCAAAACATGCTCTACGATGGACTGACTGTCGGAGGACAAAGGGTCACGGAAGGGACGTCGTCGAGTTAAGTTCTATCTCAAGAGAGCTATGTTCGACCCCAACCGATGCAGTCGCACCGGGCGAGGCATCGACCTGCTGCCAATATTGGCGGGCATAGAAGACGTCGTGTCCGCGAACTCGATGCCAACATCGTGCCTGCCGACACCGTGCCTCCCAATACCGTGTCTGAAGAATAAGCAGAAGAAGGTCAGATTTTTTTACTTAACTGCAATATGATTTTTAAATTATTTATTTATTTATTTATTGTAAAGTAGAATTTCTGATTTTTTTTAAAATATCATTTATTCAGATACAGAAAAAGCTGCCACGCCCACAACCTCGTCTTCTTTACAGACGTACCAGCGTCGGAAGGGCTCCCGGGAGCGCAGACCTCCGGATCAATTCACTCCTAGCAACTATTAGGAAATTTATGGACATTTTTTTTCTTGACTTTTGTGTAATTAAATTCACACATATTGGTATATTAAATAAATATTGTGCTTCAAATTTGTTTGTGGAATTGATATATTTTGGATGAATATTTGGTTGTTGAATATTTGGTTGTGGAATCGATTTCCACAAACAGGTGTTCTATTTTTATTTCTATTGTAAAATTGTTGTTTCTCTATAGTAAAACGTATTTTCATAATACGTTTTCAATTTAAAAAAAATTCAAAAAATTTACAAATTTTTTATATAATATATAAAATTTATTTTTTAAAAAAAAGCGTATATCTAAAATACGTTTTTTGTATTTAAAATGTATTTTTGAAAATACGTTTTTTTATAAAACGTATTCTGAAAATACGTTTTATTTAATTTAATTTTCTTAATCACGTTTTATATGAATGTAATTAAGTTAATCACGTTTAAAAATTTAATTCGTTATAAAACGGAACATGAAAATAAGTTTTACATTAAAAACGTATTCTGAGAATACGTTTTACATTAAAAAAAACGTATTCTGAGAATACGTCTGTTTTGTTTTGGTCGACCCCCTATTTTTTATTTTATTTTTGTCTAGTTAATTTTTTTTTATTTTGATTTAAATAATAAATTCGAAGAGGGAAAGCAAGAAACACGTATTTACCGTAGACCATATTACGGGTTTATGATTCACGAATCACGAGTCACGACCTCTTGAGGAGATTTACATGTTAGGGTTAAGTTGAGATTTACATGTTAGGTTTAAGTTATGATCGTTTCATTTTGATATATATTCGATTTATGTGTAAGTAGGGGTGATATCGGTTCGGTTACCGAACCGATAAGCATATACCGATACCGTACCGATAATGTCGGTAACCTCGGAATGCAAAATCGATACCGAACCGATTGAAATCGGTTACCGAAAATTTGGTTCAGTTTCGGTTCGGTATCGGTTTTATACCGAAAAAACCGAACCCATTTTGAACACAAAAAAATGCTAGTGTTTATTTTTCTCGTCATTTTTGTAATTTTTTCACTTCTTACCAATTAAACACGCACAAAAGACTCACAAATCCATTGAAGGATTAAAAGTTTAAATTTAATTAATAGAAGTTAGTTAAAATATAATTAGATTATAGTTTTTATGGTAAACACAACTAATAAAACAATATATTGCTAACATGAAAAAAATAAAATTTCTAACTTCAACTAACTTATCTAGTAACGGTGGTGCGAGAATATACTACAGTAGCGGTGGCATCTTCTTTATAAGGAGTGAGACTGGTAAATCGACAATGTTCCGAATTAGAAGGTGAATGAGGCGATGAGTAGTGGTATTTTTCACGTCATTTTGAGATTTAGGTAGGTTGAGCCCTTATTTCAATTTTTGAACACTAAACAACTAATCTTTATTTTAATATTTAAAAGAAAAATATTTTTTAATTGTTTTTACTCTTATCGATTCGATATCGGTTTTACCGAACTCTTATGGGTTCAAACCGATACCGTACCGATAGTGATTTGGTAACCGATAGTCGGTTACCGTTACAAGCGGTTCGGTACGGCCCACGGAGCGGTAAACCTCGGAGCTAGCTGCCCTTCGGTTTATTTTCTTGTCGGTTCGGTTTGGTTCGATTTGGTTTTCGGTTTTTTGGTTAAAAAATGCCATCCCTATGTGTAAGCATGTGAATTGCGGTGAATCGTGTTTAGGGTTGTGAGATATTGGAATATTTGAAGTCTTTGGCCTCATGGTGAAGGCTTTTGTTGAGTATGTGGTCAAATATGTATTTTTGAATCGGGTATTGCTGCTGAACTTTTATAAAATCATCATAAATCATTTGTTCGTCCGATTGCTGTGCAATTTGAATTGTATGACCCTCTATTTGTATGTTATGTGGTGTAAACGTTTCAGGTAGAAATAATATCTGTAATGATATGGGATATTATATGCTCAAGGATAAACCGGTCTACTCAGCCGGTTGAGAAGATCAAACTAGGAGGAATCCAAGACAAGAAGCGGGAGGATCATTCACTCAGATAGTCGATCAAACAAGCGGTCGACCAATCCATCGTACGACCAGACAAGCGATCGAGCAACCCGTTGCTCGACCAGATACATGATCGGTCAACCTATTCGACCTCAACAGGTCGATCGCTTCGAGAAACCAATAGTCGGCCTAGTCATGGGCGCGTGTATCACGGGCGCGCGTAAGAGCCTCTAACTGAACCTCAGGAGAATATTTACCCCATGTGTAGGGGGGACACGTGTCGACAATGTATTGGGTGATAGCGATAACCACCTCTGACAGCTCCCAACGCCCCGCGCCACCTCTGACATGTGCGCGGCGTGTCAGAGTATGGACGGGCAGCTCGGGCAGCCAGCTCACCTTATCCGGGCAGCTATTAGGGCAGGTATCTCACCCCTATATAAAGGGGGTGAGCCTTTCTCCCTTAACACATTCTATTCGTTACTCAACTCCACTATACTCATACACATACTAAAGTAATCATCGGAGGCTCTTCACCGGACACAACCGCTGGTGTGAGAGTTATTTGCAGGTTTCCGGCATTCTACCAGCGAGGACAAGAACCGATCTACTCCAAACCGGACTAGGACACTTACGCTTGCATTATTGGCTCCGTCTGTGGGAATTTTTGTTCAAAAAGTTGTTTTGTTCAAAAAGTTTTTGAAGCTCAGCTATGGCGGACGAAATTCCCAAAAACTTGCAGTCAACGTTCGACGAAGCTTAGACGACGACCAGGCCGTTGGGGCACGGCCCTTCTCCGGGATTTTCCGGCCCATCGCAGACTCCGATCACTCCCACACCTATCCTTCAAGGTGTGGGAGTGACGACAGCGGTTCTCGGAGGAGATGCCGGCTCTAGTCAGGCCCAGGAAGCTCGCGCAGCAGCCGCGGCGGCGATGCCACCGCCGCCACCACCAAATCCAGCAACGGTGCAAGGAGGAGTGATGGCGCAAGGAGGAACGCCACTGCAGACAGTTGTACAAGCTCCAGGTCAACAAGTGGTGACGATGACCCGGGAAGAGATGCAGAGGATAGCGGCGGCCGCGGCGGCACAGGCGGTGCAGCAAGTTATGAGCCACACATCTCATGCCACCACTGCACCAACCACGGTGGCCGGAAACCAAGATGAGGATGTATCCAGCTATGGAAAGGGAGGAGCTGGAAGGGATCGGACGATGGAGAGGATGGCAGAGCAGTTACGCCAGTTACAGGACAAGGTGGAGGGGAGGTCGGAGAGGAGAGCTCGAGGACATCCCTTTTCAAGGGAGATTCTCGCCGCTTCCTTGCCGAATAAT
Organism: Striga hermonthica; assembly: GCA_902706635.1. Taxonomy (NCBI): domain Eukaryota; kingdom Viridiplantae; phylum Streptophyta; class Magnoliopsida; order Lamiales; family Orobanchaceae; genus Striga; species Striga hermonthica. Next base: position 3,082,874 of record CACSLK010027752.1, on the reverse strand, counting down.
TTCAAGGAGACTAACTTGGTGTATGATGGGTCTTCTGACCTGTCGAGGCATGTGAAGACCTTTGAGAATATGGCTGTGTTGCATGGATATTCTGATTCTGTTTGTTGCAGGGCATTTCTATCGACCTTGCGCGGAGGGGCACTGGACTGGTTTCATCAGTTACCCTCGGGGTCGATTGCGGATTTTGAGGATTTTGCCAGCAAGCTTACCAATCAATATTCGAGCGCGATGGCGCATGAGAAAACGTACTTGACGTTGATGGCAA
>CACSLK010027752.1:2978571-2997661 GCA_902706635.1 Striga hermonthica | reverse complement strand
AAAGCAACAACAACAACTCAGATAATGGAGAAATCGAAACACCATATCTCAGAGGAGAAGGAAAACCCGACAACACGGTGAAAAAACACACAGTCTTTGCGATAAAACACACACACACACACACACACACACAAGAACGAAATTCGACCTTACCTTGGGGACGGATTCAACGATGAGCTCTCTCTCCCCCTCTCTCTCTCTCTCTCTCTCTCTCTCTCTGCACTTATGTATTTTCGATTACAAGATTAGGGCAACAACAGCTAAAGGGTTGTAATATTTAAATTTAAATAATATATAATTGTAAATAATTGGATGTGTAGGGGGTTTTATGTATTTTCACACTCACTTTTTGAGAGTAAGGTGTATTCAATTTTAACTTTTAGAGACTTTTTAAAATTTTCAGAATTCAATCATATTCAATTAGAACTTATAGAGACTTTTTAAAAATTTGCATATATTCAATTGAGACTTTTAAAGACTTTTTAAAAGTCTTTAGAAGTCTCAAGATATTCAATTAAAACTTTTTAGAGTCTCTATAAGTCACCCTGTATTCAAAATAAGAAGACTTTTTAAATTGTGAAACTTTTAGAGACTTTTCTTATAAAATTACAAAGAGAGAGTCTCAACTGAAATCTCATCAATATTGGTGAGATTTCGTTGGACATGTGTGACTCTCTTCACGCTCCCTTTCTTTTTTCTTTTTAACACGACCATGTATCTCATATCACTTTCATGCTCTATTATTTTATTCATTTATTTTGATACCTTGTATAATTTTTATTCTCATTACGTATATTAATTTTATTTATATAATTTTCATTATGTTATTTTATGTATGTATACATTTATTCTCTCATTTTGCTATCTTGTGTATTGGACTTTTCGAAAGTTAAATGCTACCATAGTTTGCACTTGCAAATAATTTATTTTTTCTCTCTTTTCATTTGTCAATGTTTATTTTTAAATAGTAAAAAGATTATTTTATTTTCTAAATAGTTTATTTGTTGATATTTAATTATTTTGAATATTATTGATGACTTTATAAGATATAATTACTGTTTTTCGACAATGTTGTATTTTCCATCGTTCGAATGTTGGATTGATTTGCTCGTGAGTAACTCCTTTCGCATAACAATAACTTGATTCAGAATTTTTAGAGGTTAATTATATTTTTTTTTTCATTTATTATTATTGATATTAGTTATTTATTAATGTTTCATTCAAACATTATATTAATACTACAAGGCCCTGTTTGTTTTGTAGGATTAGGCAGGATATCCTGTCTAATCCTGGCCTAATCCTACGTTTGGTTCGTTGTATTAAGGCCCGCTGGATTGGGTCGGCCCGGGATAAAAAAGTGAGTTATCCCATGAAATCAGGATAATTGAATCCCTCCATTTACATGGGATTAATTCAATCCCAAGAAGCTAAAGTCAAATTTACCCTCATTTTAATAATTTTTGGTTTAATTGAAAGGGTATAAAAGTACTTTACACCACCTACACATTTTTTATTTAATTTTTAATCTAAACTTATCCTACCCTTTATCCTGTATAACAAACATATGATTAATTCAATTCCAACAATATAATCCTTTCCAATTGGACTAAATTAGTCCAATCCCATCCCCAAAAGCAAACAAGGGCCAAGTACATAAAAGTCTCATTAAGTTTTAAAAAGTCTATTATGAAAATCTTAAAAAATTACTACTGAAAATTCTCTGAAAGTCTCAAGAAGTCCACCAAACTCGTGAAAGTTTTACAAAATCCACAAAAATCACAAAATTTAAAAAGTTTTAAAAAGTCTTTAACAATCTCAATTGAATACAACAATGTCATGAATTGTTGGGATAAAATAATCTGGGGTAGGATTCGCCTAGCCTATAGCGGGCCTGACATCACCCTAAGCCCAGCCCAAGCTCAACCGATCTCACTTATTAGTCTTCCTCACGTACAAATCTCGTCTTCTTTCTTCTAGCATAACCGGGTACGAGATGCGACCCGGACGCCGAGCCTTTGCCCGAGATTGACACGGTCTGAGCTTCACAACCAATTTAGCCTAGCACACCTCGTCTCCGCTTCAAATCAGGTACTATTGTTGTCAGTGTTTAAGTTCGTTTGTTCAAATCGGATTGATTTTGAGGCAATTTGAACATAGCTTCTTGTGAGGATGATCCGAATAATATAGGGTGAACAATCTTGATCTAAACCTAGCTGCTCAAATTCAAGACTTTTAAAATTTGCTGTATATTCATTGCATCGGAACACTAATGATCCAGCTATTTCATACCTCTATGCCATGGTTAAATCCTTGAATTGGGATTTTTTTTTTTTTTTTCACAATTTTTATGTGATTTGTGAGGAAATTGGAATTGGCAAATTTCTTATCGTTTTTCAAGAAAGTAAAAGTGAAATTGGCATCCAAATATATGAATGATTTTAGAGAGATTTGGCAAAGGTTAGAGAGATTTGTCAAACCCTAGTCTGATTTTTCTGATTTTACACTTGTTTCATTCTCATATTATGTGCTTCGTCTAGGCTATCAATGGAAGACGTAATGGAAGACATCAGCTCTAACCCATCAATAGAAGCAGACATGATAGAAGAGATTTTAGTTACGTTGCCCGTAAAAACATTGATGCGTCTGAAGTGCGTCTGCAAATCCTGGAGTAGTTTAATCACAAATCGATCTTTTGCTGAAAAGCATTTCAAGCATCACTCGCTAAAGAGAGCTAACAAACAAGTTCTGATTTTTCGTACTGTGGAAACAGAGGTGGTTTCCCTTCATTCGTACGAATCTCTAGACTTTGTCGCACCACCTCTACAAATTGCGAAAAAGCCCTATTCGGTCAGGGCTATCTCGACGCCTTGCAATGGGTGGGTTTGTTACAAATATTCAAACAACAAGAAGATTATGCTGTGCAACCCTTCGACTGGAGAGTTTAAGCTACTCCCTCCGAGCCATTTCCCTCGACTCTATGGATACAACAGATGTAGTAATCATGCAATCGGATTTGGAATCCACAACAAGGACTACAAGGTTATTTCAATTGCATATTACCGTCCTAAAAGCCATGTCCGCAACAAACTCAGGCTATTCAAAGCTAGAATCTACAGCTCGGCTTCCAACACTTGGAGAAGCACCTCCCACGACCCCCCCACACTAGTAAATAATGTGGGCATTGTGCCCACGGTCAATGGGCGCTGCCATTGGATCTCGTACCATCACGAACCACCAAGGAGACAGTTCATACTTTCTTTCGACATGCACGACGAGATGTTTCGTCCTATGGAGCTTCCTAGGGCATTCAAGTTTTCATCCAGCAGAAATCTTCCTCGAGTTTTGGACGGATCTCTTGCAGTGTACCACGGTTTTGGCGTAGGCGTTGATATATGGGTGATGCAAGAATATGGGGTGTTCGGATCGTGGACAAAGAAATTCAAGATTGGATATGCGTCTGATTCATGTGGGGATCCTCTGTGGAAGAATGAGATCCTTCTTATGGCGAGTTTTGGGGAGGATCAGGAAGAGCGGTTGGCGTGGTCGTATGGAGATCAAAGGTTTGAAATCGACGGCAAGAATTGGACATTCTAAGCCATGCTTTACGAGGAAAGTGTGATATCCCTAAAGTGATACTAAATTTATAACATTCGGTTAGTAAATTGCGATTATTATCTATTTTTGCAGAGTCGCTCGTGTTAGGATTCGATGAATTTTTGTGTGTTTGATCCTTTTTTTAAGAAAAAAAAAAAAAAAAAAAAAAAAAAAAAAAAATTGTAACAAATTCATAACCAATTCTTCCACGTAATTTACTGAACTTCCTTACTTCTCTCCACATTGGACAAAAACATCTATAATACATGAAAAAAAAAGAATCTCAATATTGTACCACCACAAGTTATCCAAGTTTCTAAAAATAGACATCAATAAATCAAAGGCCCATAAAAAACAACTAAAAATGAGAAAAAACACATGTACCCCGAGAACAACTCCTGGACCTAAACATTGCCATGACCCTTTGGTTTTTATATGCATGAATGTTGTTTTAAAGACGTTCTCCTAAGTTCGACCTCCTTCTCTTCTCTTACGTAGAGAAGAAAGAGGCTCGTTCTTTTCTCTTCAAATCGTAAGTGAAGGGAAAAAAAAAACAAAAATAGAGTGTTTTGCATGAGAAAAAAAATGACGAAAAACGATAGATTTTTGTTGTTGTTCTTGTTCTCGTTGGTCGTTGTGAGTGCTTATGGCAAAAAGAAACATGAAAATCGACCGGTGGTGACTTACGATTCGCGCTCGCTTATCATCAATGGGACCCGAGAATTACTTTTCTCTGGTTCTATACATTATCCACGTAGCACACCAAAGGTACTTTAATTTTTTATTTATTAATTTTTATTTTTTTTATCCGTGAAAGTGATGAAAATGTTTGTGTTCATATGAATGTTTGGTTTGTTAATCAAATCAAATACATAACTTTGTCCTTAATTTATGGATAAATTTTTTTATTTTTTTATTTTTTTCTCATTTTCTTCAATTGTTGTATTGGTATAATTATCAGATGTGGCCTGACCTAATCAGAAAGGCTAAAGAAGGTGGATTGAACGTGATACAAACTTATGTGTTTTGGAATATTCACGAACCTGTACAAGGACAGGTAAATTTTGATAGCTTCATTAAAAAAAGCCATCAACTTTGTTTTTAGTCTTTTTTTTTCCCCTTTTCTTGTGTAAATTATTCATTAAAAAATTGAATTCAATTGAATGTTATAAGCGAATTGATGTTAAATTAGACTTGAACTGTATTTTAATATATTTTTTGTCCAAAATGTTAAATCTGAAAATGCTCGAATCAGATATCACGACTCACTATCAGTAATACGCTAATACAAAATAACATATCCGATATCTGCTATCAGCTAATAGCTAAACCGAACTAATTTGCATAATTGCATGAGAATATTGTTGCATGAACAATCAATCAATCTTTTTGTTGTCTTGGTGCAGTTCAATTTCGAAGGCAACTATGACTTGGTGAAATTTATCAAAACAATTGGTGAGAATGGTATGTGGGTGACCCTAAGAATTGGACCTTACATTGAGGCTGAATGGAATTTGGGGTATGTAGCTTTTTTTTTTTTTTCAATAAAATTATTTTAATAGGTACTTTATTTTATATTTTAAAGTTCTATTTTTTTAATTTATCCAATTTTTTATAATTTGAACAGAGGATTCCCATACTGGTTGAAGGAGGTACCAAACATCACCTTTCGTTCCTATAATGAACCTTTCATGGTAAGTCCAAATTCCAAGTTCTATTTATTTATTTATTTTCTTGATTATTTTTTAATTATAATTTATATAAAACCAATTATACAGTACCACATGAAAAGGTATGCTGAGATGGTCATTAATTTGGTTAAGAAAGAGAAGCTCTTTGCAGACCAAGGAGGCCCAATTATCATGGCCCAGGTATATATATTTTCACTATTTCAGATTTTAAATAAATAAAAAAGTACACATTAATTATTATTTATTTACTTGTTTATTTTTTCAAATTCCACCAAAAACTTTGCTAATAATTAACTCTTTTCATACTCATTCAGATTGAGAACGAGTACAACAATGTCCAACTCGCATACAAAGAGGCCGGTCAAAACTACGTTAAGTGGGCCGCTGATTTGGCGGTGGGCCTGCACAATGGAGTGCCATGGGTGATGTGCAAGCAAAAGGATGCCCCTCAGACAGTTGTAAGTTCCTATATGGACTATTGGAGTCCCTCGGTTCATATTAGGATTGCAAACGAGTCGAGCGACTAGTTCGCGAGCATTTGAGTCAAACCTCGACTCAAGCATTTCAAATTTGAAAGCCTGTAGTTTGTACGTTCAAAAGCTCGACGAGCCACTCTAACATATTTCAAACTACCTAAATACCCTTCATTAGACATTTTTAATTAAAAATTTCAAACCAAATTCGAACCGATCGCATTCAAGTTGATCTCGAGTCTGTCTTGAGCGTTTGTGTTTTGTCGTCAAGCTGAACTTCGAGCAACACATTTGCGGGTGTGAAAAAATCGACCATGGCTCGATAAAGAACAATGTTTGACTCGGCTCGATAAAGAACAGTAAAATTTGAAATATTTCGGTATATTGTTAACCTACAATGTGTGTGTTTGGTGAAATGATGTTAATTATAATGACATATGGGGGAACATTTTATCTTTTTTCTCATGAATGTCTTCAGATTAGTACTTGCAATGGAAGACAATGTGGGGACACTTTCCCCGGACCAAATGGGCCCGACAAGCCTTCTCTCTGGACCGAGAATTGGACGGCCCAGTACGTTCAGTTATCATTCTTGCAATAATAATATATATTACCCTGAATTTCGATGAATATCAAATACACCCCAAAATCTTCGACAAAATTGCACCATTTCGCCTAGTGAAAACAAAAGTCAAGGGGGGTGTTTGTTAATTGCTGGTTGCTTTTGGACAATATTTGTCACCATTAAAAGACACTAAAACCTTATTTATATTTTGTAATCAAGCAAAACCTTGAGGGGCCATTCATGTAATTATACATAAACTCGAGGGTAATCACATTGCAGGTACAGAGTCTTCGGCGACCCGCCCTCTCAACGGGCGGCTGAGGACCTTGCATTTTCCGTTGCTCGTTTCTTTGCAAGAAACGGAACCCTCAACAACTATTACATGGTATGTATTATTATGGAACATTTAAATCTTCTTATTGAATTGTAGTCTTCTGATTTTTTGCACTGAATAAACAGATGATACGTGTTTATATTTGTTGATCTAACGATAAAAAACTCGATTATTGTAGTGAAGTCACTAGTATATATATATTCGTCCTTTATTTTTTTTTTCATCAAAGGACCCATTTTTTTATTTTTATTTTTGTTTTGACAATACAAATATTAATTTGAGTATATCTTATTATTTATTTTTTATAGTACCATGGTGGGACCAATTTTGGGCGAACGAGTTCATCTTTCGTGACAACCCGTTACTATGACGAAGCTCCACTAGATGAATTTGGTAAGCACATTAAAATAATTAAAAACATATATATACTATATATTGTCAATCATTTATTAAAATGGTAAATAAATAATTTAAAAAATTGGTTTTTTAATTTGTTAAAGGTTTGAAGAGGGAACCAAAGTTCGGACACTTGAGGGACTTGCACAGGGCACTGAGGTTGAGCAAAAAGCCACTGTTGTGGGGTACTCAACACGTTCAAAAGATTAGTGAAGACTTAGAGGTAATTAAATTGTTAGCGATACAAAATATAAAATTAATACTGATGGGAAATGCTACGGTTCCGTTACGGAACCATTCCGTCGGGGTTTTTTGTAACCGTTAGATCATCGTGTAACCGTCAGATATAGTTGATGTAACGGTTACAAATCCCGACAGAATGGTTCCATATGAGACCGTAGCATTTTCTAATATTATTATTGACCTCATCAACAAATTAAATATTGATATAGTTTTTCTTAATATTTTTATTTAAATATATCAGATCACGACTTATGAGAAGGTAGGAACAAAAATTTGCGCTGCATTCTTGACCAACAACAATTCGAGGGAGGACGCGACTATCAACTTCAGGGGCGTTGACTATTTCTTGCCAGCTAAATCCATCAGCATTTTACCTGATTGTCGCACTGTAGTTTACAACACTCAAACGGTAAAAAAAACATCTCTTGTTTAGCTTACGACCTAGACTCGACTCGGCTTGTTAAGATGACTCGAAATTATGAATTTTTGTTTAATTTTTTTTTTTATAGTCTGACTCAAAAATTAAGGCTCTAAGGTCGAGCTCGATTACTGGCTTGTTTTGTAATGAGTCGAACTGAACTGGGCTCAGCTCGTTTTTCACGACTTATAAATGATTCGTAAATATAATTTTCGCCATAGGTTGTGGCACAACACAGTGCGAGAAACTTCGTACCCTCAAAGAAAGCAAAGTTCACTAAATGGGAAATGTACAAAGAAAGCGTGCCAAGCCCTCACGATTTAGAGGTAAAGAGCAAGTCACCAAAGGAATTGTACCATTTCACTAAAGATACCTCGGATTATGCATGGTACAGTACCAGGTATGCATGCAAAAACCTAATTTTCAATCATAACATAAATTCATTGTTCCAAAATTTATTCATTTATTTATTTTTCATATCATATTAATTATTTTTATTTTTTATTTTTATTATTATTAGAATCAACTTGGAAAGGCGTGACATGCCAAGGCGTCCCGATATTCTTCCGGTGCTTCAGGTCGCTAGCCTTGGACATGCAATGCTTGCATTCGTCAATGGAGAATACGTAGGTACGTAAATATTCGATTTATTTCTATATATATAGAAATAAATAAATAAATTTTCTACTAATCAAAATATTCAATTTGTCTCCAAAGAATTAATTAATAGAATGTGATTAAGGTTTTGGGCACGGTAGCAATGTCGAAAAGAGCCACGTGTTCAAAAACACTGTCAATTTGAGGACTGGTGATAACGAGATATCAATACTGGCAATGACAGTTGGTTTGCCGGTAATTCAAACCTACATTATTTCATCATAATAAAGTATAAATTATATAAGTGAAATATATATTTTTTATTATTTTTATATTTTAATATTTAGTGTGGTTGCTAATAACTTGTAGAATAGTGGTGCATATATGGAGAAAAGGTTTGCGGGGCCTAAAATTATCACGCTTGAAGGACTCATGTCGGGGACTCTTGATATTACCCGTAACTATTGGGGCCAAGAGGTAGTTAACTTTGTGATAAAAACACATATGATACTTGAAATAGTCCCGTGACGGAACTATTCCGTCGAGATTTATAACAGTTAGATCATCATGTAACCGTCGTGGATAGTTGATCTAACGGTTACAAACCCCGACGGAATGGTTCCGTAACGGGACCATAGAATATCCCAATTAAAACAGTAAATGTTCAAATATTTATGAATTTGTATTTTATTTACTTATAATAATTAAAAAAAAATGTGCAGGTTGGTGTAGCAGGCGAGAAAATGCAACTGTTCACTGAAGAGGGGTCAAAGAAAGTCAAGTGGGTTGAGGCAAATGCAACTCCTTCACCTATTACCTGGTACAAGGTAATTAAAATAATTAAATTTCTATCTGTTTTTTTATTCTTTTTATTTTTTTAAATGCGTTAGTTTTTAATTAAATAATTAAACCTATAACGATATTTAATTCAAGATGCAATAATTTAACCATTGCACAAATTAATAATGTAAAAAATGCAACAAATTTATTCCCAAAACTTTTACATAATCATATTTTTATTTTTATTTTTATTTTTATTTTCTGTTTTTTTCAGACATACTTTGATGCACCAGAAGGCGAAAACCCAGTGGCAATTAGAATGCCAAGCATGTCAAAGGGCATGGTTTGGGTCAACGGTCAAAGCATTGGCCGATATTGGGATTCTTACGTGTCACCAAGTGGGACCCCCACCCAAGAAGAGTAAGCAAACAATAAAACATTGAGTATTTATTATTCATAAATTTTTGTGGGTAACAATATATCATTGACAAGTGAATTCTTTATATTATTTGAAAAAAATGCATATTTATACTATCAAATATCATGTTGCTATTAGTATTTTTTTTTTTTAATATATGACATTTTATAATGTAAGTATACATATTTTAAAATGTCATATAAATGGAATTAATATAAATTTAAATTCTTCAAAATTCCATATATATAGGTATCACATTCCAAGAGAGTTCTTGAAGCCAAAGGGCAACCTACTCGTAGTGTTCGAGGAGACGGGCGGTAACCCGGAAAAGATTGAGATCGTGACCGTTAATCGGGACACGATCTGCAGCGTGATCACCGAATACCACCACCCGCAAGTCAAAACGTGGGAGAGGAAAAACAACGTATTCCGAAACATAACAGACCCGATTAAAGCCGCGTACCTCACTTGCCCTGATAACAAGCTAATCACCAAAGTCGAGTTCGCAAGCTTTGGGAACTCGGATGGTGCGTGTGGGGGCTTCAAGCCTAGCCCGTGCGATTCTACTGCGGTCCATGGTCTTGTTGAGAAGGTAGTACATATGTCAAAAACCTATATTTTTTTTTTTTCACAACATTTATATCTAACTTTTCGAAAACACAAATCCTTGCGTAAGACGGTCTACTCACCAGACGGGCCGACCTGTCAAACTTTCATTGTTTGGAAAATTAACAATCTTTGGAATTTTGTGGCAGGTTTGCTTGGGGAAATCAGCATGCACAATCCCATTTGAAAGGGAGCAGCTGCTTAATGGTGGCAAAGAACTGTGCCCACATGTTGAAAAGACTTTGGCAATTCAAGTGAAATGTGGTCGTCCGAGAAAGAATAAGGCCGATGCTTGATTTATTAGTTTATTATTTTTTTTTTCATGTCAAAATTTGTAATACATTGATATATTTTTGAAATTATTCGGATTATATACTTAAAATTGAGATTGTTGTTTATTTAATTCCTTGCTTATTTTGAGGATTGCATAAATATAACCATTTTTGAATTTTTATTTTTCTTAGTCAAATGGTTTACAGGACAGACTTATTAGAGCAGGATCCATGACTATAAATGATTGATAAATAATTAATAATACTGAATTTCAGATTAATAATTAATAATGCTATTTTTTTCAAAATTTTATTGTACGTGGAAAAATAGTTCTCTAAAATTAAATGTTGATTCAACTCTAAAAAAAAAAGAAGAATTAAATTGAGTATGGACTAAAAAATGTAGTGGTCAATAATTAGTGACGTCAGTGAGTGATAATTAAACGGCCCATACCTCACCCGTGGGCTTAGTTATTAAGCCCACTGTTTTCCACTCATACTTATCGATGAATTTACGTAAACCCACAAAAAATAAAAAGAAATTCCAGCCTCAAAGTTAGCACAAAATAAGGTCATCTTCAATCTTTATCTATACTGTATGGCGGACTTTACTCTACTCTAGAGTAGAGTTGAACATTCATCTCCAGTCTTTATCTCTACATTTTACTCTATATTAAATATATATATTTTTTTTATTTATTTTTTATTTCAAATAAATTGGTACTCCCTCCTATTCATAATAAGTATCGTTTTTAAAAATTGCACAGTTATTAAATTTTTTTTTTTTTTTGTCAACAGTAACCCTCATTAATGAGGATATAGATGAATATTTTGAAAAAAAAAAGATGAAGAGTGAATATGAAAATACGTAGTGTATTTATTAGCTAGATGAGGGTAATGATGGAAAAATATATACAAAATATCTAAAACAACATTTATTTTGTTAATGATTGATAATGCTTAAAAAGAATAGAAGGTAGTATATATGTATATTTAATTTTATATAAAATGTTAAAGTTTGACCAAATCAGCTGAACTCAAATTAAAAATCGAACCGCCGAATATAGTTTGGTTCAAATGGTAAGCAACTTAATGTCCCTTAAGCAAGGTCTCAGGTTCGTTTTGTGGATGCAGAAAATCTTTGTTGGAAGACTCACCCACCACTGCTAGGTGTGCAACCCGAGTCGACCAATGAATTAGTCGGAACATATCTCCAGATATCGTGACTGGCTCCAAAAAAAAAAAAAAATCTAACCAAATTCAACCGTACAAACTCACTAAAACTCAACAATAGAAGTTTTTATGTATATTTTTTTTTTTTAGATTTATAATACTTTAAGTATATATAATTTATAATTCAAACTCAATATTGTAAGGGGCCCAGTCGAACTGGAGCTAATTTCACGAATCAAATTTGTTTGGTTTGAGACTCAAGTTCAGGGACTCTTGAGAATTTTGGACTCCACCTGGCTGCTGGCTATTCACACCTATAACTGCAAGCTGCAATTTGGCCAACCCTATATTTAGCGCCGGTCAAATTATTCAAAGAAATAATATAGTATATCATCTTATCTAAATTCTCACAAAAAGAAAAATCCCAAGAGACCAGTTCACAGGCTCACAGCTTCTAGCCATGGCGAAAGTCATCATCGACGCGGAGTACCTCAAGGAGATCGAGAGAGCCCGCCGTGAGCTTCGCGCGCTCATCGCCAACAAAAACTGTGCACCTATTATGCTGCGTTTGGCGTAAATTCTCGTTTTCCTTTTTCACTCTACTCTGCGATTCTCTCGTTTTAATCGTAATGTTAGCTTCGCGAGTATAGTTTGATTGTTCTAACGGATCGATTTTTTTTTTGGTTGTTTATTTGGTTATGGCTGAGTAGGTGGCATGACGCGGGGACGTATGATGTGAACTCGAAGACCGGAGGTCCGAATGGTTCGATTCGAAATGAAGAGGAGTGCGCTCACGGAGCCAACAATGGCTTGAAAATCGCGCTCGAGTTTTGTGGTAAATTAGGTTTTGATTTTTTGTTCCTTTGAAATGGAGTTCACGTTCCATTGTTTTCAGTATTTGTTCTAGCTGAATGGCTTGGAGTACAACTATCACGTATTGATGGCTGATACTTCTTATGATTATCTTTGCAACGGTGTGTAGTTGCTCGGTTGTCCGATATTTGGTCTGAATTGCTTGGAGTACAATAATGGATTATTGATGAAGATACTTATCATGATTATCTTTGCAATGTCATGTAGTTGTTTTGGTCTGAATTCCTTGGAGTACAACTATCGAGTATTGATCGAACATACTTTCTATGATTATCTATGCAATGGCATTTAGTTCTTTTGTTCGATATTTGGTCTGAATAGCTTGGAGGACAACTATCGATCAATGATCGAAGATACTATTTATGATTATTGCAATGGCATGTAGAGTTGTTCAGTTGTTCTATACTCGGTATTAGGATGTTATATCTGTTGTTGGGATTTTAGTTTAACCCTTTGGTGAATGGTGATCGTATATTTAATGCACCGTAATCTATCCTCTTGTAATGGTTCTGTAGCTTAGCTTGGAGTATTCGTCCCCACAGAATGAAATGATTCTTTGTTACATGTGAGGCTGGCTGGTCTTGTATTTGTCGTCTGATGTCATGTGCCATTGAGGATAGTAAATTTCATGTGTATTTGTGCTGTTCAACTTGTTTTGTTGGATGAGTTATGTTACTTGAAAGTCTACGTCTGCACATTTTCTTACTGTTAATTTGTGTATCTGGTTGCAGAACAAGTGAGGTCTAAATGCCCAAGAATTACATATGCAGATTTGTATCAGGTAATCAATCTGCTGTTGTGCTTTAAAGGTTTTATAGTCTGGCTTGCTGTTGTCTAATGCAACTTCATCAACTCTTTGTTGTATGAGAATTAGGAAATTGACTGCTAAAGATCCCTCTTATGAGAATAATCTTTTGGTGAATTACAACATGTAGTTCCGGTCATGAACTTCAGAGATCGAGAACAATGATTTTATTTTAACGAAGTTCAACTTGACGGTTCTTTTGGCAAAGCAACACATGCTATGCCAAGTTTGTCTCCCTTTAACGGATAAAATCCTGTTTCAGATAAACATGCATAATAATATAATTTACATTTTAAAATAGTCACTAACTAGAAGGAATCATTATTCTTGGATGGTGAATACCAGAGGAATATTTAAAAACAAATCGCGAAAAACTCCACTCAGTCTCATACACACAGATACATTCTTGGTCTAGACATTGATAATGAATTGACGATAAAATTAGTGACCTAACGTTGCATGTATTATGTAAAGCATTGCCAAATATTATCTTTAATATTCTTTAATCTAGCCTACCTCGTGATAAGGTGTCTATGGGTGGATAAATGAAGTGCAACTGCTTCTACCCAAAGTAAATGAAGTGCAACTGCTTCTACCCAAACTAATTTGCCTACAGCTTGCAGGTGTTGTTGCAGTTGAAGTTACTGGAGGCCCTACAATTGAATTTGTGCCTGGTAGAAAGGTACTATTAGTTTATTTTATAGAAATGTAATAAAACTTGTCTTGTGATTAAGGACGGGTTGTGTCTTTCAATTGCTTATTTCGAACTAATTTTGGTTAGATTCTGTATATTGGCTTGTATTTTAATTACATTCGCAGCATTCTTATTGGTGGTCATCTCATGTTTCTTTCAGGATTCAAAGATTTCTCCAAAGGAAGGACGGCTTCCAAATGCTAATGAAGGTTGAATGAAATATTATGGAAGTCTTAGTTCTCTGTTAACATCACTTGTTTAACTTTATACCATATGGAACCTCTGTATCTGTGGCTTCCCATGGTTTCTAATTGAAAATTCATCCTGAGATATAAATAGAGATACTTCAATTCTTCTTAACAAGTTGTTTAAGTTCTTCTGTATAAAGCTTTCAAGGAGCATATAGCGCCCTTGCTTGCATTTGGCTTCTTATTTTCAGTGTGGTTTATTTTTGAATCTCTGATAAGAGGATACAAAATGGAGAAACTCAAAAATTGTTGTATCCAGGAAGCTGGTTAGAGGTTTACTAACATGCTCTTGAAATTTGAATGTTAGGAGTGCCACACCTTCGGGAGGTATTCTATCGTATGGGCTTGTCTGATAAAGACATAGTGGCACTGTCGGGTGGCCATACCCTGGTAATTATGATTTAACATTTTTTATTTAATGTATTATAAACCAAACTTTGTCTTCTACCCTAGTAATAATCCAAAAATTAACAACGGAAGGAAAGAAAAGATGGATAGAAAAGCGAGGGACATTTATTTTTTTCAGGAAAGTAAATCTGGTGTAACACAATTAAGGATTAATAATTGTTTCAGGGAAGGGCACATCCTGAGAGATCTGGTTTCGATGGTCCTTGGACTGCAGAGCCATTGAAGTTTGATAATTCATACTTTAAGTAAGTCTTTCATGAATCTCTTGTTTTCAATATTTCTGTTTGTCTGTATGTGTCTTTTTGTTTATGTTCCTCCAAATCAGGGAATTGCTTAAGGGGGGAAATGAGGGCTTACTAAAACTCCCAACTGATATGGCCTTGCTGGATGATCCAGAGTTTAAGAGTTATGTTGAGCTTTACGCTAAGGTAAAGAATTGCAAGCAGATGCTCAGCTATCGGTATATTATAATTGTGTGTGTGTGTGTGTGTGTGTGTGTGTGTGTGTGTGTGTTGCTATGCAATTAGGTCTGTAAAGCAGCTCAAATGTTCATTTACTTTGCAATATCAGCCCCTCTTCTTTAAATAATAGGTGATCCATCATGAAAGTAATTTAGATTCAAATTCAATGACTCCCAAATAAAACTTGGGTCGGAAAATACATGCTAAAATTGGTTATCTGAATCAAGTGTCTGTCCTTAGGCCTGAAAATCTGGTTGTTGTGAGAAGCATTAAGCATTTTTTCAATATGTGTGTATTCATATGGACAGTCATGTAATTACACGATTTTGATTTGCACTTCTCCTATTTTATTCAAATTTAAGATGAAAACTCCCAGAGAGCTGATTGTGTTATGGTTGCATCATGATCTATAATTTTTTATAGATTGTGCTAACACACCCCTAATGGATTGTGCTTCAAATATTATATTTTAGTGATTGTTGATTAAAAGGGTATCGAGTTTAAAGCTAAACATAATGGGCTGATATGTGAATATAAACATATGGCCACACTTACTATGTGATTATCTTTTGTAGTTGGAGGATATTTTTTCTCCTTTTAATCTGCCTTTACTGTCATCGGTCGACTCACTAACGTCCAATTAGAGGATAAAAGTGTGTTCTATGCCAGTTTTTTCACTCAAGTTAATCAACTCAATCTTTTGTAAAGTGCCTAATTTTTATTGTCTGAGACAGTTAGGTTTCTTTGCATTAGCTGGCTTTACTTTCTTTCCCTCTCATCAGTCACTACGTTGAACTATTGCCCGTTTTTTTTTTCTCTCTCGTCATCTAATTTCCATCATGCTCCCAAACTAAGATCTCTCCACTATATTTTCGCATGCAGGATGAAGAAGCTTTCTTCAAAGACTACGCCGCGTCACACAAAAAACTTTCCGAATTAGGGTTTAACCCGACCCAAACAGGTGCTAAGGCAATTGTGCAAAACGGCACCATATTGGCTCAAAGTGCCGTTGGGGTTGCAGTTGCTGCTGCAGTCGTGATCTTCAGTTACTTTTACGAAGTGAGGAAAAAGATGAAATAAGTCTATCAAAAAATAAACACAATTGGACATTAGTTTACGCCTAAACTTATTGGCGAATTTTGGCCTTTTCGAGGTAATTTGGGTTGGTCGCTAATGAGGATTGCTTTTGTTGCTTGCATTCTTCACACTTTCTTTTTAGGGTAAATTGGATTTGGTTGGCAAAATCACAAGGGTGGGTGGGTCCTTTTTAAAAAAAGATTGTTTGTATGTCATAAATACTTTACCTAATGGCATGAAAAGCGGGTCATGCACCAACCTACGTGACTGGTCTTTACTGTTTTGTATTTTTTTTATTTTTTTTTTTTCGGTACAGAAGAGGCGGGCAAGGCCCGAAATTAACGAAAGAAGACTACGACATTAAGACACGCCGTGGACAAGCCACCCCACGAGCGTCGTGATTCAGCCAATCCCCCAGCCCCGTAGTTTACTGTTTTGTATTGTCTGTGTGCTGTTAGATTTGTGCTGACCCTATGATCTCTCGTTCCAATAATTGAGCTCTAGCAGCTGCGGTTTTTTCACGTTATTCTTTTTTTTTATTTTTTATTTATTTTTTACTTGGTACTCTCCTAAATTCTCATTTTACAGTGTAAAATGAGAAAATATTTGAAGTTTTTTCCCCTCAATTTGTCATGTTCTTGGTCCTGAATAATTACAAATATGTTTTAACGTTTATGAACTTTGATGAACTCACAAAAGCCTCTGAATTTTGATCAAGTGTAGAGCTTTTTGTGAGTTCAGCTTAAGGTTACAAACTAAAATTTTTTATGTAATTGTCTATTAGTTTGATTTGAATTTGGCTCGTTATTATTGATAAATGAACTACGAACTAACTCGTTTATTGACTCATTTAGTTAATTAATGGCTCGACAAAGGCCCGTGCTCGAGTATCATGAGTTTGAACTTGACTCGATGTGTTTACACATCTAATTAAGTGATGTACGTCCTCTCCTTGTACCCAACAATCGTTAAAATATCACATTGATGATTCTTCTTAGATTCAAAGAGAACGAAACATCAACCTTCCTTTAATTTCTAAACCATATATAAAGCTTCTCAGTTCTTTCGTTTTTTCTCCCAATCATTACGCAAAACTTTAATTGCGCACCTGTTCCCTTTGACTTTGAGTGTCATGTTATGAAACATTATCGTGCAAAATCAAATCTTGTGAAGTTTCCTCATGTTCTTCCTCATTTTCGTGTGTCGCTGTGTCACCTGCATGCGTGCTGCTTTCTAGAAATAGCGATTGATGTGCAAGTGATAACTATATTCTTAGATTGGTTCTATTTTTCTATGGGAACAAGCATCCTTCCCCTATATATTAATTCAAAATGTGTTGAGCGTAGGTGACAGATTCTCACGCTTCGGATGCTGATATGACGAAAATAGATGCTTCGTGATGTTGTTTTTATATTATTTTTGCTCTGGAGTTATGTTTGGTATTAGACATAAATAACTTTACATATATATTTATTAACTCAACACTCATGTTGTACATGGGTATTAGTACTAGTTATCTTTTTAAGCATGAGTATTAGTACTA
This sequence comes from Striga hermonthica, assembly GCA_902706635.1. Classification (NCBI taxonomy): domain Eukaryota; kingdom Viridiplantae; phylum Streptophyta; class Magnoliopsida; order Lamiales; family Orobanchaceae; genus Striga; species Striga hermonthica. The sequence continues at coordinate 2,979,992 of CACSLK010027752.1, read as the reverse complement.
GTTATCTTTTTAAGCCAGAAAAAGGGAAAAAGCAAAAGGCCCCATCTTCTATGTGAATGAAAGGCCATTCGTACTAAAAGTCTAAACCTTCATTGTAATGTTTTTTTTCTTATTAATTTATTTATTTGGTTGCTAATCACCCATCTTCTATTTACTAAACACTAATCTTCTTGAGCTTTCTAAAAATCCAAATATCAATATGGTAGCTAGGAAAAATGTATAATTTTAGTTGAATAACTTTTTTTTTTATATAGATTCGTCCGCTATTTTTTTGGAATTTCAATTTGTATAATATTTTTTAATGCTGCTTCATTTTCATCCAGTAGCTTTTGGTGTTCAATTTATACATGTAAATTTAAATTTGTTGAAAATTTCAGTTCGATTTAGTAATTTTTAATTCCATTTCATTTTCGTCCAATAGCTTTTGAAGTGCTCAATTTGATACAACTTTAAATTTGTATAATTTCGTTCATTTTTTTTTTTTTTTCGGTTCTAGTCTAAGTTTTGTGTAGCCTCCTACCAAATTTCGGGTCACCGGATAAAGGTCCAAATACGGTTTAATAATGGTGGAGGGGCCTCGGACAGGGAAGCTAAAAGGACGGGAATAGGTCGGTAACGGCCATTTCTCAGGACAAATTCACAAGTCAGTTCTATACCTAAGCACATGATGCCCACAAAAAGCTAAGGGGGCGTTTGTTTATGGATTTTTTCAACCAAAATATTTCATTTTGTTAACTATAGTTAAAGTTGAAAAAGTAATGTGGTTAATTGTTAGTGGAATTTAAAAAATATATTAAAATAATATTTAAAATAAAAATAATTAAAGTTGATTTGATATAAAATAGAAGATAAATGATTGGAAATGATTGGTAGTTAAAATTATGTGAGTGAATGAATAGTGAATTAAAGTTGATGTGATGTGTAAGAATGATTGGTTTTTATTATTTAATTGTATGAATAATATTAAAGATAGTGGGGTTAAGTTAAAGTTGAGTTAAATATTTGAGTTGAAACAATTGGATTGAAAAATATCAATAAACAAGCATGCCTTAAGTTGCGCACCATATTTGCCTACTCTATTAGAATTATGTCTCCACTTTTCTAAAAGAAGACGTAGATAAAAGTATGACATTTTGTAGTATTGCAATAAATCATAAAAGCAAGATTGTGTAAGCACAATCATATATATTAAATAAAAATTTAGTTTATACGAAATACTTGATATAATTATCTTGATTAGCATTCAAGACTTTTTTGATGTACAAGTTAATTTCTCTCCTCTGGCCTGAAACCATATGTAACAGAGCATATATGGATTAATTCTAGCGTACCCTAGTAATCATCTTGTACGTCAATCAAATATCAAGAATAACGACTTGAAATTGTTTGATTATTTAATAAATCCTAGCACAATAAGATAA
>CACSLK010027752.1:2893928-2917238 GCA_902706635.1 Striga hermonthica | reverse complement strand
ATAATAATAATAATAATAATAATAATAATAATAATAATAATAATAATAATAATAATAATATTGCTATTATAATTTTTCAGTATAAAAAATTGACATGCTTTTGAAAAAACTGGCGCACGGTGGAAATGATGGCCTGTCTGTTGGAAGCCCGCACATGCGCCAACAAAACGTGAGATAAAAAAATCCTTCTAATGGTCCTATCTAATTACTATATTAATTATCTTCTAATTATATAATTAGCAGCCGTCATTTGGGACAAAGTATAGTGTTTTGGGGGATTTTATGCTCCTTAAATCTCCTCAATTACCGGGTTCGAATTGGATTAATCATATGATTAAATTAACTCATTTTCATATGATTAAATTAACTTCAACTTTTACTAACATAGGTTGACTCTAGTGGTAAGCAGCTTGATGTCGCTTAAGTAAGGTCTCCGGTTCGATTCCTTGTGGATGCAGAAAACCTTTGTTGGGAGACTCACCCACCACTGCCAGGTGTGCGACCCGAGTCGACCAACGGATTAGTCGGGGCATAGCTCCGGATACCGTGGCTGGTAAAAAAAAAATTAAGTTCAACTTTTGGCCCACATGATTTTTAAACCCGAAGCAACAATGAGGAAAAAAAAAATAAAATAAAAAAAGGAAAGTTCCTTTTTAATGTAAAGTAATTGAGTAAATCTATTTCGTCAACTTTCAAATATTAAACGATGATACATAGTAATAATTTGTGTATTCATTTCTACACTTAGAATATTTTATTTAAATAAACCTCATTGTTTGTGTGTATGTAGACTTTTATCTCAAACGAAGGCAAAACGAGTGCGGTTTTACACACGTGAAACGCACCATAGTAAGGTGAGCCCAAATGAGTTTTACACACGTGAAGCGTACCATAGTAAGGTGAGCCCAAATGAAGCCCAATTAAGGTTCTATCCCAAAACCAATTAGTGATGGGAGGAGTAGCCCACTAAACTTGTAAACTATGCTCATTTACCCTATCAAAATCAATGTGGGACAACTCACAAGTGATATTCCAACATTTTATATATGTACAAGTTATTATGTACACGTGGTAAAGGCCTCCGCTAGCCTTCAAATTCGACTCGACTCATTTACAATCATAAACAAGACCCGGGAGGGATTAATATACAATCTTGATATTTATATGTTACTTAAAGAAAACGTTCTCTATATATAAATCTATGCAAAATTTCCCCGTTTTTTATTTTATTTTTAGTAATTTTGTTCCTAATAAAAAGTTAACATAAATAATATAATATGATAAATATGCAATAATTTCTTTTAACAAGTATTTTTACCATATTCAAAATACTCATTTTCTTGGTCAAAATTTTGATTTCTATAATCTAATAATTTTTTTAATAAAACCGCACTATTCGACCATAAAATCTAATCAACATCAAATTTGTTTCTAAATCTTAACCATACCACAAATTGCAATTTTAAAAAATAGAACCGCACCGCACCAGATGCATCGGTTCGACTCAATTTTTCTATTATAACAATCCTCCCTATATATAATTCCCGAATGTACTGAGCCTAAGTAGCAGGCTCGCATGCTTCGGAATCTTAGGTGTCAAAATTTCATGTTTTATTATTTGGCTTAGATAGATTTTAATTTAATTCCAATCCAAAATTAATTAGGTTCGAATTACTATAATTATGTTGATTTATTTATGATATTTTAGGTGTATTAATTGCAATTTAATATCATTTTCCTATATTGAATTGTAAATATATTTTAAAAGTTGATAACTTTTGATTTCTTATCTGTTTTATATATATAGTGTATCAAATTAATCATTTTTTTATGAGCTTCGATTTGACATCCATATTGTATATATAAAATAAATATTACATTTATCTTTACGACAACAAAAAAATATTTATTAAAATTAATTAAAAAATAAAATTATTTTTCAATTAATATATTCATGTTTAATGTAGTTATATATTATAAGTTAGAAAAATTATTATAATATAACACTTGTAAGTCGCACAAATAACAAGTGTCATATTAAAATATATATAATATATATTTATATAAAGTATTTAAATTTTTAACTACTTTTTCTCATTAATTTTAACTTTTAAGAAAAAAATTTAACAAGCACCCGCGTAATACACGAACGTTGTTAGTATTGGATATTATAATTCATAAACCGGTGCAATAAAAAAAAATAAAAAAAAGTTCATGATGTCTATTTTGAGGTTATGACTTCATTACTCTTTTGGACTCAACCGGCCCATGAAGTGGCCTGGTCACTTGACTGGGCCTACGCGGCCCAGGGCAGAAGCAAGAAGGAAGAAAATTGAACTGGGTTTACTTAAACTTCCGTTTTCAATTTTTATGTCGGAAAAAATGCAGCAGCTATTGAGTTTTATAACTTTACATAACCTCCCATGGTTGCACCTATTTTATTTAATTCAATAATTTTATAATCAAGTAACTACTAGTGTTACTTTCCAACAAAACTCTTGTCTAAGACAGTCTAAACGTTAGGCTAGTCGATCAGCCATACTTCATATTTTTGTGTACGTTATCCTGTAGCATGTTACATCTATCGAAAAAGTATCATTGTAGTATCATTGTCTAACTGCTAGTCAGACTGACAATAACATTTCTTACTATTTTTTTTTTTTTATATCAAATTTATCTTTCTTCCTTCAATTCATGCTCAAGCAAAACCAACATGTACTCAATAAAGCATATCTCAATTTGTAATAATATCTATGTCTCCATGCAAAGTACAAGTCTAATGTAAAAGTAGCTAGCATTCAACAAATGCATACATATAAACTTTTAACGACTTAATCTTATGCATCGCATCAACTGCAAGTATTAAAGTTGCAGGTCGTGTTGGTGCCCGTGCCCGAATTCGCTTTCATGAAGCTCAAAGCTGTGTGGAGGACTTGACGGGTCGACCCGAGTAAGGCCCAGTTGACCCGCTGGATTACGTCAAGAGAGTTGAAAGGGAATTGTAGGCTGTTGTATGAGTTGAGAAGAGCAGTTGTGCCCTCTCTCAAAAGGGTCCTGTAAGGGTCCCCTCGACCGTACATGGCTTGGGCCAGGGTCAAGTCCGGCCCATATCTACGGCCCGCTATCAGCCCAAAAACGAGCGAAACTCTCGTGTCAGGTGTCACCACTTTCCAGTAGCATCTGTACTCGGGCATCATCCATTTCCTACGGTTCATCAAGTGTCATGCTAAATTTAGTTCTGACATCCTTGTAAAGGTTTAAATTCTCTTATGAATCTAAAATAAATTAAAATCTTTTGTTTAGTTGTGCTATTCCATAATGTATTTGATACATTCGAGATTTTCTTTTTCTTGTGACAGACTTAATGTACATTTATACTATCAAATAGGGCTGCAAACCAACCGAGTCGGGTCGAGCATTGGCTATATCGAACAAAGAATGATGATTGATGTTGTTTTACTTGCTCGAACTCGAGCCCGATTTAAGACGCTCGAGACGAATCGACAAAAGAAGAGAATCGAGCTCAACTCGAGATCGATTGAAATCAAAATGCTCGAAAGGTTGCACGAGCTCGGCTCAATTTCAACTCCATTTCAAGTAATATACCATTACGTACATATATAAAATTCTAGTGCTAATAATGGACTAGATCAAAATGGCTCAATTAAATTCTAGTGCTTCTTCTATTAGTGAAGTTTCTAGAAAAAAAAATCTATCAAACGATGCAACGCACCTTGGGTCGTTATGGAAACAGCCTCCTTGTATAATTACAAGGGTAAGGTCTGTGTACAACTGACCCCCCAGACCCCAACCTGTTAGGAATATACTAGGTATGTTGATGTTGATGATGATGATTACATATCTTGAGCCGCTCGTGAACAAGCCCGACATTCCAAAACTTATGCTCGAGATCGACTCGATAACATGCTCGAGTCGCTCGAGTCGAGCTTTGACTCGAGCTACTCGGTTCTTTTGCAGCCCTACTATCAAATGTCATACTTCTATTTATTTTGTTTGTTAATACTTGTTTGTTAAAAGTATGACATTTTCTACTCAATGCATGCACATTTATAAAAGGAGTATGTCGGCCAAACGTATAAGATGCATTTTGTTCGCACAAGAATGAAGTTGGCCGGTCGTGATTATATATACAATTCTAAGTTAATGTACTAAAAAAAATTAATTAAACGACAACGCAACTTACTGGTGAGGACAAGCCGAAGCTTCCAAGAACGGCGCCGGAGGCAACTTAGGCACCGGAGGTGAAGGTGGTGGCAGCAGAGTCACTGGCGGCGGGCTGGCAGGGGCAACTGGGCCTTGGCCAGGGCCCTGGCCGGGCCCAGATGACTTTGGGCAGAAGGGCATGGGCTCTGCAGGCTGGGCCAGCAATGGATCCACTGTATACATCTCCATATCAAACATGTTGAACATTAGTCTCAAGTTCTTGGTGGGCCCTGCAGTTGTCCCACACCCGTTCGGGCCCTGACCGCTGCCCGAGACCTGCGCGTAGCAGCCACTCAAGTCGGGCGTGCCGTCGAACCTCATGGCATAGTTGCCTAACCAGTTAGTCGTCTCCTCTCTCGACATTGTTAGCTGCCCGTCACTGCCCGGGCAGGCCATTGCCACTTTAATACCTGAGATTTTTCTTTCTTATTATTTTTGTTGTTTCTATACATTTTAGTTCTATTTGTGAAGACAGTTTTGCTTGAGAGCAAAACTGTTATTAAGATCTGTATTATTCTCACATCATTAATTTGTCTTTTAATCATGTGATTTAATATTTTGCTTTAATTTCAGCCGATTGAAATTGCAATAAATTCTCAAATTCACAGATTTTCGATTAGCAATTTAAGTCATATAATTTAAATTTTTTTTTCAAATCCTGTAATTTAAAATTTTGTTGCAATTTAAGTCTTCAAATTACTGAAATTAGAGCAAAATATTAAATCATACGAATCAAAAGGCGAAAAGTTCGAATCCTAAGTAAATGAACTCAAGAAATACAAAATGCAAGGAGAAAAAAAAAAGGCGTACCGTTTAACGGATAATCGAAAAGGGACACCTGGCCATCCTTGCATTGGTCACAAAACACAGTCCCTGTAACCATAGCATACCCATAAGCTCCATCAATGGCTGCTGCAAAAATAACAAAAGCTGTGAAGAGAAACAAAAGCCTCTTTGAGCAACCCATCATGAGTTTTTTTGAACTGAAAAAGCTGTGGCAAGAGAATATTTATATATACATATAAGTTGTGAAGAGCTGCAAAGATCTGTTTGTGGTGTGAATAAGTGTGAAATAACAACAAGTTTTTCATAAGGGGGAGAAAAGAGTTTGAAACAGAACAGAGAGGAGTTTTGTGGTAATAAATAACTGTTAGTCCTCCTGTTTTACAACTCTCAACTGTCTGCATTTACTTTCCCAACTAAAAGGAGCTGTTTTTCTCAAATCAGGAAAAGAAAGTACTGATTGGCATTAAATTTTCACATTTTGTGACCAATAAATGGCCCCCAAAAAAGACGATAACATGTTAGTAGCATAAGGGGATGTAATTTGTGTGTGATATGTTGGAATGACATGGTCCATGCATTGTAGTAACTTGTAAGAGTTTTGATATGCACCGTAACCGTATGAACCTGTTTTTCGTAATTTCATTTGTGAAGACAGATAGGTATAAGAGTTCAAATCGACTAGCTAACCTTCGACGACGTGTTTAGTAAGTATCGAATGTAGAAGTGAAAATGCAGACATGAAAATGGCTTATGTAGTTTCCTGGTTTGTAAGGAAAACAGAGAAAGAAAGGGGTCATGTGAAGTGCAAGCTCATAGAGAGTAGTTGTGCAGTGAAAATGTTGTGATTTACAAAAAGAAAAAAAAAAGAAGGTTCTCTACAAACTGAATGTGAACTTATACGTCGTTTTATTCCTCTTCGACATAAATCAATAGTTGAGGTTGTTTGTTCAAGATATATATGTCGATTCTTACGACACTTGTTTGATTTACAGGGCTTATTCACGAATGGTGTTGTTAGTTTAGCATATGCAGCTTGTTTGATTTGCAAAGTCTACTCACACATATTATTGTTATGTAGAATTTTGACGGTTCGGTGGGTTTCTTAACGGTTCGGTAGGTTGACCTGTCATACTTTTCATCGTTTATGTTGTCTGTTAGGTATGACACTTCAATCAAAATGAACAAATATATGTTCGAAAGAGTGCAATATTATTTACTACTTGGTGAAAAGTTGATTAGTTGTTTTGATTGGTTGATCTTTTCAATTATGTTTTCATCTTTCTTTTGAGATAGAAAAATGTGTTGTGGCTTATTAACTCTCAGAACGACATAACTTGTAAAGTCAACCGCCATTAATGTTTTCAGGTTTTCCTTGCAAAAACCTCTCATAAAGCTACCACCAAATTACTAGCAAAGTCCCCAACCAACCACACATCAGACTGCATTTGTAATAAGTCAGTTTTCTTGTATAGTTTACAAATAAACTTGTGGGAAACCAAGAGGTAAAAAAACATAGGTAAAATAACAGAAGAATAATCAATATTTTTATGTTCAAGAACAAGTCTGCATAACATCAGTTCCAGATACCAAACCAACATATAACAAAATCCAGAACTCCGAAAATTACACCGGAACCATAAATAGCCACCACAAGTCTACCAAAATTTCTCTATATTGTGCAGTGCAATGGCTTATTGCTTCTGTATGAAAAAAAAAAATAAAAATTAAACTAAAAAAAAAAAGAAAGGAAAATATATCAAATATCCTATCAGCCAATGTCTAGTTCAACCTCTTCGCCTTCAAAAGCTCACACCATCTTCATTACACTTGTGTGTCTTTCGCCTCAACCTCTTCAACATGTCCATTTTCAGTGTTAATGGCAGACCCGTTTACAGTATTCACAGCCGATCCATTTTCAGATTCACCAGCACTACAAGAGAAAAGGTAAAAACTAAGTCCAATAACAGCTCGGACAATACTATCTTCACACAAATATATGACCAAGAGCAAATCAATGATTCGCTTCCAAACCCTCAAGTTTCTTGAACAAGGGTTTTCAACTAATCATGAAGCAGCCCCAAATATTTTAGCCATATATAGAATAATAGAAATCAGTGAAAAAAAAAAGCAGCAAAAAAATGTGTGATGATTTAGTTACTACTACTACAATGAGCTCTTTCATGGCATCCTTAACTGTCAACGGCTCGAAGAAAACTTAAAAATTTACCAGACATACAAAATCCAATATTTCGAGCATAACAAAAAGAAGACAATCTTCAATGAACATACTACATAACCAACATAACAGCTATAGCAAACACTCATAACCAAAAACAGTTTACAATTCCAAGTTAATTGATGCAAAACAAATTCATAAATAGACTACAGACTTGCATCATAATTAACCTCACATGCTGGCCACGAAAGACTTATATAATATGAACCTAACAAGCATATATAACTATCCAAAAATATACTAACAAGACAGCATCTTCCTACCATCAGCTAAAAGTTACAAATCCAGATTAATAACATACAAATGAACAATCAAAAGATCATACACTCAACTACAGTAAAACACAGACTTACTATACTGAATAAGAAAATCAAAACTCATGATAGGTCAAAAAAATGGGTATCAAGTATCAACTTCAGATAGACAAGACAAAACCAATCAAAATAGATACACATGACTAAACCCCAATCAAAACAAATCACACTTTCTCAAAACCAACTCAATCAATAGAGGAAAATATAAAAGAATCTCAACAATCAAGATTATACACAAGTATCCTCCACTCGAATTCAAAACCTAAATCACAAACCTCTGTGGATGAGAACCATTAGATTCTGGCTTCCTCCACGCATTCTTCTCCTCCACATGCGGCCTTTCCCTCCCATTCCCGCTCCAAAAGCTCCTCTTTGGGCCCACAGGGGCAGCCTCCTTCACCTTCATGGACTCGAGTTTCTCCTCAATCTCCTTCCAATCCTGGCCCTTCTCCTTCAACACTTCCTCCCTGGGCCGGGCCGCCCCAAACGGGTTGCTGGACTTGGGCTTAGCCGAGCCCAAAAACTCATCTTTCTGCCCTTCACCTACCGGCAAAGTCCTCGGCTGCAAATTCAATTTGGGCCGGCCACTGCCAAAACCCACACCCGATTCATCTCTTTTCCTCCCCCAAGTCTCCGAGTCTGCATCAGAACCCCCTCTTCTATCCCTCAAGCTATCGAAAGAACCTCCGACTCTCGGCCTCTCCTCTTCCTTCCTTTTCAGCCAATTGTCCGAATCTGAGCCACCGTTGCCCGATTCCAAACCAAACCCACCTCTTTTCTCATGCCTCCTGGGCTCCGACGGCACGAAGCTCTTCTTCGAAGCCCAATTGTCGACCTCGTCCGCCCGGGACTGTGAATCACCGAAAAATCCACCTCTTTCTCCCCTCTCCCTTCTCTCGCCAAATCCAACCGGCGATCTCTTCCCGGTCGCCCAATTGTCGGTCTCATCCGCCCTAGACGGCGTGAATTCGCGGCTGGGCTCGCGGTTAAAGCCTCCCCCTCGGCGGGGCTGCTCGTCCCTGATCCCGCCGCCGTAGTTCCTGAATCCGCCGCCGAGCTTCCCCCGATCGAGCTCCTCGGCCGTCCGCTGGCGGGGGCCGGTGGGGAGGGCCAGGAGCTCGTCCTGCGTCAGGCCCTTACCCTGGGCGGCCTCCGGCTTGAAGAATTCCTGGAGGGACAACGCCTGCTGCTTCTTCTTCTTCTTCGTCTTGGCGGCGCTGAGCGACGGGAAATCCGCGCCGGCGCCGGCGGCCGCGTCGTCCTCCTGGTGCTGCTTGAGGAGCTCCGACTCGTTCTCCTCAGCGTCAAGAGCCCACGCGCCTGGCTTCGCCCACGCGCTAACTGCTGCCGCCATGTTTGCTTTTCGCTCTTCTTCTGTTTGTTGCTCTCTCTGTAGGTTTTTTGGGAGGATTTTTTGCGTCAGTTTCAAGCGTTTTAGGGCTAATATCTATTTTGTTCGAATCCGAATAGGATTTGGAGAGTGCAATAGACGGCTGAGATTGGTTTACAAGATTAGGGGTAGGATTGTAATTATATGAGATATTAAGATGAGGTGGGCTGGCAAGTTACATGCGTAGGGGCGGCAGGGCCGATGGTTTGCACTTGGCGGAGATTTTTGGGTGAATTTAAGAACAAAACATGCGCTCCACAAATTATGTGCACAAGAGAATGCACAGTCGATTTTGAGGGGATTGGACTATTTTTAGTAAATGATTATTATTCAAATCCATATACATAATGAGATTATAGATAAATTTATTTATTGGTAAATGAATATTATTTTTCATATAGTACTCATGAGTATTTAATGTTTATATATGCCATAGTGAAATTGAAACTTGTAATGAATTTGATATATTGAATTATAAAAAACTTTCAACAAGTACAAAAAATTATTAACATTAAAAATTGTAATCGTTGTTGGGAATTCCAAACACACCGAAACTCCGCCCAAGATCCTCTTAAAATAAAAAACTGGAGAACACAAAATTTAACGTGGAAAACTCTCTGTTAACGAAGAGGGAAAAACCACCAGGGCAACAAGGCCGTAGAAAATCCACTATGTAAAAAAAAATTACACAATTTTTCTACCACTCACTTACCCAAAATTACCCCACAGAATTTTCTACTCGTTAACCCTAACTCTCACCCTAAGGAATTTTTACCCTAAGGAATTTTTTACCAGAGATTAATTGTTAACACAATAACTCTGTGGGATAATTTTACATAAGAAGTAGCACCTTCTTATATAGGGGAAAAATCCCCTCTCTTTCATTCCACAATCGATGTGGGACAAAGAGCAAAACCCAACAAACTCCACCTTGCGATTTTGGCCCATCTGACAGCCACTATTCACTTTGATGAAATTTTTCATAGCTTTCGCCATCATGCTCCACCATAAAAGCATATCCACTCGGACTCGCATCCAAGCATTTCTTCGGCCCATGTCGAAATAACCTTGCTGAAATCTATGGTGCAACTTCCACGTTTGGCTTTCCTGGAAGTTCATCAGCCCTCGACACGCTTTTTCCACCACACACCTTGCATCACCGCCAAACCAATGCCCGTGTGTAAATTGTGGACCCGCTAATTTTAACACGTCCTCTTTCATGACACTTAGCGACATGCCATAAGGACTCCCCTTTCTCTCTTAGCAAAACTCATCCATGGAGAGAGAGAGACAAAATTAGCTTCTTCGGTATCTCCACTTACCGACTTCGAGCTTTTTGCCGAACCTGCTCCTTCTTGCGGACAATTTCTTTTCACGTGCCTAGATTGTCCACACGTCCAGCAAATCACAACTTGCTTCTTCCTGGAGTTCCTCTTCTTTCCGTCACCGACGAGCATGACTTGACCTTCCGGTGAATTGTTTCGTCCACCATCTAGCCTTCTCTCTTCCGCAAGAAGTTTACCAGTGACTTCAGAAAATACAATTTTCTCCTTCCCATGAATCAATATCGGTTTCATGTGTTCATAAGAAGTTGGAAGAGACCAGATGAGTCTCAACGCCTGATCCTCATCATCAATCTTCACTCCAATGGATTCCAGCTCCGAGACGATCCCATTGAGAACGCTTAAGTGGTCTGAGATGCTTTGACCTTCAGTCATTCGCAGTGTGTGAAACTGCTCCTTCAGATACACCCGATTTGAGACGCCTTTAGCCTGATACAACTCCTCAAGCTTGTCCCATAATGCTTTTGCCGTCGAAATTCCATGCACATTAGCAAGAACATTCTTGGCCAGACACAGTCGTATCGCGCTTGCCGCTCTCAAATCCAGTTCCTCCCAATCTTCATCGCTCATTCCAGATTTGCTCACACCAACTTTTTCTTCAGTGGTGCTAGTAGCACTGCCTTTGGGAATTTTCGAGCCCTTCAAAGCTTTGTGTAACCCCGACTGAATCAGCACGTCCTTCACTTGCACTTGCCACAAGCCAAAGTTGATTTTTCCGTCGAATTTCTCCACATCAAATCTCGCCAAATTCGATATCTTATTTCCAGACATCTTCGTGAATCAGTGAACACTAACTTCGCAGAAAACCGAGCAGCAACCTTTAATAGTACTGATCAGATAAATTCTCAGGAAGGGTAGCGACCTGCCCCCTAAAGAATTACCCTTCTAAGTAAGCTCCCAGGAAAGGCTGGTGGGGTCACAACGGTCCCACTTAAAAAACAGTCTCCTAGACAGAACCTACTTACACAGTAACTATTCCCTCCACTGCCCAAAAAAACTCTCTGCGCACAAGCTCCACCCGTCACTAGCTCCACCGCACGAACAAACCTCTTTGGTATCTTTTATGATGTGGAAGATCAGACAAAACTGCAAACACAAAGCATACTCAGAATACCAACTAGGCTAACCTCGCTCTTGATACCACTTGTTGGGAATTCCAAACACACCGAAACTCCGCCCAAGATCCTCTGAAAATAAAAAACTGGAGAACACAAAATTTAACGTGGAAAACCCTCTGTTAACGAAGAGGGAAAAACCACCAGGGTAACAAGGCCGTAGAAAATCCACTATGTAAAAAAAAAATTACACAATTTTTCTACCACTCACTTACCCAAAATTATCCCACAGAATTTTTTACTCGTTAACCCTAACTCTCACCCTAAGGAATTTTTACCCTAAGGAATTTTTTACCAGAGATTAATTGTTAACACAATAACTCTGTGGGATGATTTTACATAAGAAGTAGCACCTTCTTATATAGGGGAAAAATCTCCTCTCTTTCATTCCACAATCGATGTGGGACAAAGAGCAAAATCCAACACTCGTAATTTAAAATAGTCAAACAATTTATAATTTTGAATATTTTAATAGGTGTGGATAGACGTTCAAAATTCAAATAGATAGTTACAAAATACCAAAATTTTTCATACCATAAAGTAGCATCTAAGCTCGGAAGACTCCACAGAGCTCCCACTATCACTATTTCAATCAAAAAACCCATCCGGGCTTTACAAATTAGCCTAAACATTAACAAGAGCCCTAATATTTTACAATTTCAGTAAAAAATTCAATCGGGCTTTCTTCTGGGCTTGCCACAGCGATAATTAAGGCCCAAGAATGCAACCAACGCTAGCACGCTTCTGAAAAAAAAAAACAAAAAACGCATTATCTCCCGTCATCGCCCACATTTCACCTTCTGCAGGCCCAGACGCAGAACGACGATAATGTCAATCGCCGCTGGAGTCCAACCATGTCCCACAATCCGCCCCTCAAACCTCCTGCTCGCGACAAAAACGCTTCCAAATCACTTCCCACTCAAAACCCCCAACCGATCGAACCCCAAATTGCTCAAATTAACCGCCTCGTCCTCCGCCGGAACCCTAGAAATATCGGCCTCCGGCGAGGAGGACGGGCCAATGAAGAAGCGCTTGGTGGTCGCTAAGCCAATGGAGCGGCCTAGGCTGGTCCTGAAGTTCGTCTGGATGGATAAGAACGTCGGCATCGCCCTAGACCAGGTGATTCCCGGCGGCCACGGCACTATCCCGGTAAGTCCGTACTATTTCTGGCCGAGAAAGGACGCCTGGGACGAGCTTAGGGTTGTCCTTGAGAGCAAGCCGTGGATATCGAGGAAGCAGGCGGTGGTGCTGCTTAATCAGGCCACCGACATTATTAATCTGTGGCAGGCTACGGCGGAGATTTAAGCTTAGTAATTTCAATTTATTTTTGTACATTTTTGGGACATTCTTGTGTACTGTAATTTTTCACAGCTTTGTATTAGTGATGCTATGTTGTTGGTAGCTGTGGTTTATTGGCCTTTGCTACGCTTTTCGATTTTTATTTCGATTAGTGATTTTTATATTTCAGTTATTGGTTTTATGACATAATTGTAAGAAAATTTGATTTTATATCGGTTCTAAATTGATTTTATATCGGTTCTATTTTTCGTAAGTGGAATACTATCAATAAAACTTCATAAAATAGTAGGTTAGAATGTAAAATAAATTTTATAGTTGAAATATGACAAAATATGAGTTCATGTAACTCAAAATTGAATTTAAGTAACTGAGATTGTTGAATTATCAAATTTTCAGTCAACGAATGTTTGGACAAGCTAAACAAGTTATAAATAAGCAATAGGCCTGCTTGAACTCTAGAATGTTTCGATTGGGACGAGTAGAAAAAAATTGGACACAATTCAGATGCTGGACGAGTAAGTAAGGGCTCCTAACGTGCCAGGCCCATCTCGAGCGCAACGATGGGCGCAAAGGCTTGTTGGGGCCAGATGAGCTCGCAATCCGAATGCATCAATTCGTGCCAAAAAGGTTCCAATTCAATTTTGGACAACCGGACAAGTTTCGAAAGATGTCGTTTGATGCCATGAACCCTTGGAGATGTCCAACAACATCTATAAATACCTATTACTTAACATAAAGATATGAGATTGAAAAAGAACATAAGACAACTCATATTCATCTTGTGTTTCATTCTTTCTTCATTACTTGAAAGTTATAAACACGAGACAAAAGTTGTAGTATCTTAGAAATGTTTGTCGAAAACCATGGGCATTAATTGGTGGCAAGTTCATCTTACGGATAGCTATTTCACGTGCTAATTTTCTCTCCTCACGGTTCATATTGTTCTATGCTAATCAAAGCTAATCTTCTGTGTATCATGCTAATCTATTTTTATCCGCCATGCTAATCTTCTCTATAATGTACCTAATCTTCTTTGGTCGTATTGTTCTTTGCTAATCAAAGCTATATCTTCTACGTGTATCATGCTAATCTTCTTTGTATCGGATTATACGAGCATTAGAATACCAATAACACCTGTAAGGCTGTAAAAAAGAATAACTTCGACTCTAATTGCACTCATCACTACAGCATGCAAATAATCAAGAAATTACAAGACACCAAAAGCTTAGAAAACAATCAAACATCCAAATCTAAGTCCAACACAAACAGTCAAGAACATCATAACAACTTATTCATAAACTACACGAAAGCCAGAAAACCAAACGCTGGAAATGGGCATAAACCGATCAACCAAACACCTAAAAAAATAAAACCACAGAGAAAATTCATCACGCGTCGAAACACAATCAACCATTCAGTTAACCGGGCTGGGCCTGCGTTTGTACCTAACCATCACTTTCCCCTTCACCCCAACAACCATAGCATTCCAGTCAATCTCCGGGAAAGGCGAGACGAGCTCCATCTCGAAATTCCTAAGCAGATGGCTCCATATCGCCTTTATCTGCAAATAAGCAAACGGCTCGCCCAAGCAGCCGTGCCTTCCCCCACCGAACGAGATGTATGAAAATGCTCCCGCGGCCTTGTCCTCATCCCGACCTGGCCCGAACCTATCCGGGTCATAAGTATCCGGATCCTTGTATATATTCGGCAGCCGGTTTGCAAAAGCTGGTGATGTGGCAACAATATGCCCCTTTGGAATATCGTACTCTTTTCCTTCCTTAGTCGTGACACTGAAATCGCTGTGCGAGCTTCGTAAAAGCATAATCAACGGTGGGTGTAGCCTCAGAGACTCTTTTATGCACCGGTAGAGAACTTCCATTTCGGACAAAACGTCATAATTGACCTCATTCCCATGCTTATTCACCAAGTTCTTTTGCTCATCCAAAACGGCCGACAGGTACTTACGGTTGCAAAGCAGATAAGCACCGGTCCAAGTCGAGGTAATCGAGCTCGTGTGCTGCCCGGCAAATAGGGCAGCAATCAAAAGTCCGGTCACCTCAGACTCGGTCGTCGGCCGACCATCCTTGTACTTGGAATCTATGAAGCACTGTAATAAATCGTTCTGAGAAGTGCCCGTTTTTTTACGTGAAGCTATTATGTTTGCGAAAATTTCGGCTAACTTCTTGCGGGCTTTGTCCCGACGTTTGTGGGCTGGAATCGGGAGGTAAGGGAAGATGACGCTAATCGGGAGCATCCCACTATCGAGGTCGTGGAAAAGGGCAGAAACATCATCAAAGAGTTTGTTGCGGACCTCCTCGCCTAACAGACACCGACTGGCGGTCAGAATAATTAGATGTTCTAACTCGTACTTTAGGTCGATTTCGCCACTGTCTCCCCATTTCGAAAAATATTCCTGAGAAGTATTTATTAGTCAATTATCTCTTGGAACCCATTTAAAAAAAAAATAAAAATCGAGTGTGAACTTAAGGAAGAACACAGTTTGACAAGATTCTATCATTAACACAAACACGGCAATTTCTCTCTTTTCTTCACACTAAACAGGACACTACAGTGTAACGAATCAACTCTCTTGCATAATTACACAACTGGAGGTGTAAACTAGTCGAGTCGAGCACGAGCCTAAACGAGCTGAGGTTACAGAAAATTACATAAAATCCTCTGTTTTTCAAGCCGAGTCCAGCTCATGCAGAGCAACTCTTTTCGTTTTACAACTCGTATTAATCTAGTTTTTGAATCAAGATTCGACATCGATAATGTAAACACATGACTATGAGTTTATTCTGTTTATAGATTGACATCACTTTTCCTTTTCCCCCATTCATTCTTTCAATACATACTCCACTAAAAACCAGAGATAAATCAATAATCTGAGGCCCTAATCAAAATCGACCAAACAATCGAAACAAAAAATAAAAACGAACACGAAACAATAACTACCAACCACATACCTCAGCCTCCATAACCATTTGATCAACGTAGCTTTTGAGCTTGTTAACCCTAAGCGCCTCCGTGAAAAATCTGAACTGCTCCTGCCTAATAGTATAATCGACATCGAACACCACGCCGGGCCCGAACGTCGGTACATTAAACTGGTAAACCTCCTGCTGGCTGAGATCGGACTCAGGCGCCTTGAAGAAATGGGCCGAGACCTCCGGCCCGATCAGGAACGTGATGCTCTTGTTCAGCAGCTTCAGGGTGAACACGCTCCCGAGCTTAGGGTACTCCTCGCGGAGCATCACCACCGGCCCGTTCATGAACCGGATTAGACCGCCGAGAACCGGCCACGCGCGAACCACAGGCGGCAGGCGCCGCCTGGATCTGGGCATTATCAGGGCGGAGATCAGCTTCGCCGCCAATAGAGTGGCGGCTAGCAAAAGCCCGACGCTCAGAACCTTGCTGCCGGTCGAATCGAGGGACTCCATTGCAAATCCAGAATTATGCTCTGCAAATCAAATCGAAGATACTCAATTTTTATTATAATTTCGAATTCGTAAATTGAGTTCAATGTGGAGAAGAACTGAACATGGATGAAAATTGGTTTCGAGGCTTACCTGGTGAAAAAGATGATGGATGTGAGGATTAATGGCGGTAGAGATTAGGATTAGGCAGTGCTAAAGACTGTGATTTTACGGAGGTTTATATATAAAATAGAGCTAATAATGAAGACGAGAGGGTGGTGGAATTTGAGTAGGGCTGTAAACGAGCCGAGCCGAGCTCGAGCTTATGGTGTTTGAGCTCGAGCTCGAGCTCTTAACGAGCCGAGCCGAGCTCGGCTCGTTAAGTAAACGAGCCAAAAATCAAGCTCGAGCTCGGCTCGTTAAGGCCTCGAGCTCGAGCCTTAACGAGCCGATCTCGAGCTTTAACAAGCCGAACTATAAAAAATTACATAAATTTCATTTTTCGAGCCTTAACGAGCTTTATCGAGCCGAGCCGAGCTCGGCTCGTTAACCAAACGAGCTTTAAATGAGCTCGAGCTCGGCTCGTTAAGGCTTCGAGCTCGAGCCGAACCGAGCCTTAACGAGCCGAGCTCGAGCCGAGCCGAGCCAGGCTCGTTTAATTTAACAGCACTAAATTTGAGTTGGATCTGGATTTCATGAAAGCGAAACAGTGGGCTGTTGTCATTGGGCCTACTATATAAATACTATATAATTCAACAGTAATACTAAGGAGTCAACTGTTGGCTCCGTTACAGAGCCAACAACCAATTATACAAAAAATTAAGGTGCGTCGAACGAGTAAAGCTGGAGAATCCCGAACGATGTTTGTACCCCTGGTCAAAGTGGATTTGGAGAAGGCATACGATTATCTTCGGTGAGACTTTATTGAGGATACTCTTCGACTATCGGGTTTACCGGATATTTTTGTTCGTGGGATTATGACATGTATCACATCAACACACATGCATCTTAATTTTAATGGCACCATCACGGAGGAATTCACTCCCTCGCGTGGTGTGCGACAAAGAGATCCTATTTCACCGTACCTTTTCGTCTTGGCTATGGAGAGGTTGACTCACCTTATCAACCTTAAAGTTGATCAAGGCGTGTGGCGCCTAAGTCCGATCTCAATAGGCCGAGGGGAAGTGATTGTTCCGTATCTTATGTTCGCGGATGATTTGTTGTTATTCATGGAAGCCTCTCCCGATCAAGTGGATGTGCTTAATAAGGTGCTTTCGGTTTTCTGCAATGCATCGGGTTTGAAGGTCAGTGTGTCTAAAACGAGCATTTTATTTTCGTCAAATGTGGAGGAATATGTCAAGCAACACCTTGCTCAAAGCACCGGCTTTCGGCCGGTGGAGAATCTGGGTAAGTACTTTGGTATGCCAATAATACACGGGCAGGTCAAAAAACGAACTTACGAGGGCATACTGGAGAAGGCGGAGCATCGACTGGCTGGTTGGAAAGCTTCGTCTCTATCGCTGGCAGGCAGGATCACCTTAACACAGTCGGTGGTGAGTAGCTTGCCTTACTATTCTATGCAAACCGCTTGAATCCCGTCGGCGGTATGTGAAGGACTAGAGAAGAGCTGCCGGCGATTTGTTAAGGGTGGTTCACGCAATGAAAGAAAAGTTCTTCTTGTTAATTGGAGTTCTTTGTGCTCGCCTAAAGCGGAGGACGAGATGGGTTTAAAAAACCAGAGGTGTATGAATACGGCTCTACTGATGAAGCTCGCTTGGGGTTTGTTAAGCAGGCCCGATTCGTTGTGGGTGCGGGTCCTATGCGCCAAATATAAGATCCAACTGCTCGCATTGTCGACAGTTAACATGAAATGTCAGAGAAATTCAAATTAGGCATTTTCTTGCTCATCGGGCTCGGTGGTCATGCGTCCAATTGCCAGAGTCTAGTCGTTTGTCGTCAAGGGCACGAGATGGTTAATAGGAGGTGGGTCTCGTATTCTTTTTTAGTGGGATAACTGGCTAAATTTCTCAGAAGCTTTAATTAACCGTGTTAGGGGTGTGATTCCAGATGAGCAGTTGTCATCGACCGTTTCCAGGTACGTTGATGACGCGGGGCAGTGGGTTGGCAAAGATTCTCATCTTTACTCCGGCCTTCGGATCTCCTTAGAATCTCGGTAATTTTGCCTCTCGGGAAAGGGCCGGTTATGACCGCATGTTTTGGGGTTGGTCATCTAATGGTCAATTTACGACCCGTTCAGCTTATGTCTCTTTAGCACCTACGGAGTTGACTCCTAACCGTCGCATTTAGAAACTGGTATGGGGTTGGGTTGGCCCATAACGGGTTAAACAATTCCTATGGTTGGCTGCGAAAGAGAGGTTACTGACTAACGACGAGCGACACTGGCATCATCTGGTGGACAGCCCGTTATGTGCATTATGTAAAACCCAGACGGAGTCTATTCTCCATGTGTTGCGTGACTGTGAGCCCTCGACCCTTTTCTGGAAGAAGGTACTCCCCCGTTCGCGTTGGGCCGATTTCTTTATCGGATTTGGCTACGTTGCTGGAGACGAATTTATCCAACAAGGTGGCGAATTCTGATGAGAGCTGGGACTACAACTTTGGCGTCAGTGTGTGGCGGCTGTGGCATAGATAGAATGATTTTACTTTTTATGGTCGCGAGCTTGTGGTTGAGAGGAATGTTAGCGACGTCCAATGCTATGTTGAGTCATGGAAGAGAGCCGTGTCCAGCAATTTGCAGCTTGGGCATCATCGGAATTTCCGTAGGGATCGAATGATTTGTTGGGAACCGCCGGGAACGGGATGGATAAAGAGTAATTCAGATGGCACTTTAAACACCTCTACAGGCATGGCGAGTGCGGGTGGTTTGTTATGTGACCACAATGGTAGGTTCCTAGGTGGATTCATCATGAACGTCGGCTTTAGCTCCATTATGGGTGCGGAATTATGGGGTCTTTTGCAAGGTTTGATGTTAGCTTGGGATTTGGAGTATCGCCGAGGTATAGCCGATATTGATAGTAAGGTGGTGGCGGATGTGGTGAATGATCGGGTCGAAGTAGAAGGGGTGCATGGTAGTCTAGTTCGGGCTACGAAGGAGATGCTACATCGTTATTGAAATGTGTTTATTTGGCATGTCTACCGGGAATCAAATTTCGCGGCTGATTACTTGGCTTCACTAGTGCAACTAGCCCAGGTGGTCTGCAGCGTTTAGAGTTTCCGCCAGCTGTCTTGAAGCCATGGCTAGAGCACGGTGTTGTTGGAGTGGCTTATCATCGTAGGGTAGCTTGTTGAGCGCCCTCTCCCACCTCTGTACCAAAAAAAAAAATAAAATAATAAATAAATAAATAAATAAAAAAATTCAAGGTGTGTCATATTTATAATGTTTTTTTATACGAGTCTAAACTATCTACAGTGTTCTTTTTTTTATGATTTTAAACTATCTATAAATTCAAATGCTCTTTGATAGAAGCATAAACTATCTACAATGCCCTTAATATGAGCATAAACTATCTATGATGTTGTTTGATACAAACCTAAAATATCTACGAAACTCCTTGACATGAGCACCAAATATTTACGAATTCGAAGATCCCTTGATATGAGATTAAACACAAATTCGAAAGTTCCTTGACGCGAGCATAAAATATCTGTAAATTAATTTAAAGGCTACTTAACACGAGTATAAAAAGTCCATAAATAGAATTAAGAACTATTTTGACACGAGTATAATCTATCGTCATATTAAATCAAATTATTAACTCTTTTGACGAAAGTATAATTTTTTTTGAAATTAAATCAAATCAAGAATCATTGACCAGAGCGTAGACATCAAAATTTTAATATTTTATCGCAATATTAAAAAATGTTATTGAAGGGCTCGCGATCTCAAAGCTAATGGACAAAGTGGACAATGTTAAATGAGAAGCATGACGGGCAAACAACCTGAAGAACGTGACGAGGCTGAAACATCCAAACAAGAGCAATGTGATGAAATAAATAAGACGCCAACATTCTAACTCTTATCTGAGGGAATTATCCATGTCGATCAACTCAAGGATTTTATTATGGGGACGCTTAAGGATATGCTTGGTAGTGGTTCCAAGATGACTGTTGGATATCAACCTTCCAAGTTCCAACAGTCCAATGTGAAGGGCATCCCGAAACAACATGTAGCTCATTTTATCAACACATGGAACAATACAAGAACACATGACGATTATCTCATTAATCAGTTTGTTCGTTCGCTCAAAGGCAATGTACTAAATATTGGCTTAGGTGGGCGCCTAGGCGCTAGGCGCAAGAATGCGGCCTACAATTTGGTCTTATCGGTCGTAAAAATCAGCCAAGCAGGACTAGGCGGCAACAGGCGAGGCTCGGCGTCTCGCTATTTTTACAGTTCCCATAACGACTTATTACAGTGCTTCACAGATTCCAAGTACAAAGACAGTCGGCCGACGAATGAGTCCGAGGTGACTGGTCTTTTGATTGCTGCCTTATTTGGCAGCAAACGAGCTCGATTACCTCGACATGGACCGGGATTTATCTGCTTTGCAACCCTAAGTACAATGTTTTGTCCGAAGTGGAAATTCTATCCGAGCAAAAGAACTTGGTGAATAAGTATGGGATTGAGGTCAATTACAATGTTTTGTCCGAAGTGGAAATTCTATACCGATGCATAAAAGAGGCTCTGAGGTTTCACCCACCATTGACTATGCTTTTACGATGCTCGTACAGAGAATTCAGTGTCACGACTAAGGAAGGGAAAGAGTATGATATTCCAAAGGGGCATATTGTTGCCATGTCACCAGCTTTTGCCAACTGGCTGCCGCATATATACAACGATCCTGATACTTACGACCTAGATAGGTTTGTGACGGGCCGGGCCGGGCCGGGATGAGGACAAGTCTGCGGGGGTGTTTTCGTACATCACGTTTGGTGGGGGAAGGCACGGGTTGGGCCCGGTTAAATGACTTTTTCTCCGTGGTTTTTTTTTAGGTGTTTGGTCGATCGGTTATGCCGATTTACAGTGTTTAATTAGTTTTTTGTTTGTCTGTCGTGTAGTTTATGAATAAATTGTTACGATGTTGGAATTAGCTTTGGATGTTTGATTGTTTTCAAAGCTTTTCATGTCTTGTAATTTCTTGAATTTGCATGTTGTACGTAGTAATGAGTGTTGATGCTTGATGATTAATTCAACAGGATCAAATTGGAACGATACAAATTGGAAAACATGATCGATAAAGAGAAGAATTTAGCACTATAAAATTGAAGAAACGTTACAAACACGATAAAGCTGGAGATTGCTAATCATACAAAGAAGATTAGCAAACGATATATAATAGAATATTAGCACAATGAAATGGGAAGATTAGCAAACGCTACACAAAATATTAGCATGCAGGATAAAGAAACAGTACAGAGAATGAAAATATTAGCATGGTTGATACATATCAGATTATAAAAATGAGAAGATTAGCAAATCGATAAAGAAACAGTACAGAGAATATTTTCATGGTTGATACATACATGTTTGTGAGTTTTTCCAACTGCCCCTACGAATTTGGTTGCGCCGGAATTTAGTGAGGATTCGGGTTGGCCAAGTGGATAACTGGGGGACTCTCTTCTCTATTGCTGCATGGAGAACATGGGGGTGGCGGAATGATCGGGTTTTTAACCAAAGAGTTCTTAGTTGCGAGGTGCGATGCTTGGAGGTTATTCGTCTGGCGGAGAATTACGGCCGAGCAGCGGCAGCTTACGCGCAGGTCGGCGCCACCCTCCACGGCACTCACATGATATGTTGGTCTCTGCTGGAGTCGGGGTGGGTCAAGCTTAATACAGATGGAGCGTTGATATCCCCACGGGCCTCACTAGTGCCGGAGGGCTGCTTCACGGCGAGGTGAGAACATGGATCGAAGGGTTCCTAATGAATATTGGGTATTGCACTATTACGAGGGCCGAGCTATGGGGCCTCCTGCAAGGTTGGTTTACAGATGGCTTGGCATCGGGGCTTTCGAATTATCATTGTCGAGGTAGATAGCAAATGCATAACCCAACTGATCCTTGGATCCGAGGACAATATCTGGACTCGTGCAGCGGTTGTCTCAGTTATTCGTAGTATGGTCTAACGGGATTAGAGTGTTAGGATCCAACATGTGCATAGAGAGGCGAATTTTGCAGCAGAACATATGTCGAGTCTGGCGTCATCTTACCGGCTCGGATTGCAGCGGGTTTCTTCACCTCCCCTTGGAATGGGAACCCAGCTTGATCACGACATTATGGGAGTGTCTTACCCTTGCCGAGTTCTAGACTAGGATTTCTAGATTAGCATTTTCTTTTAGGCATTCCGCCTTCTTTATTGTACCAAAATAAATAACAAGTGAAAGCAAGACGTCCCAAACCTTTTGTCACATATTTCATTTTCCACTAAAACTGAATATGTCAAATTCCAACCTCATAGTTCAAATTTAAAACAAACAGAAAAACACGAAAGAGATAAAATAAATAAATAAATCTATTTTTATTCAGCAAGACGGTTCCGAAATCAAAAGACAAATTAGTTGGTAGTTATGGAAAAAAAAAAGTCTCTGGCGCAAACTTCAAATTAATCGACACTACCCGACTACCGTCAGAATTGGAGCGGGAAAAATTCAAAATTAGTCCCACAGGTATAGGGGGGTGACATTTTTGGTCCCAACGGAATCCAGAAAATATTAATAGTCCTGCAGCTTTTAAAAAATGATCAAAAGTAGGACTTTTTTCAATTTTCCGACCCGGAATGCCACGTGGCCACATTCATCTGACGTGGCGAGTACAATGGCAAGGAAAAAAAATCAAAACTAGTCCCACAGGTTTTGGGAGGTGACATTTTTGGTCCCAAAAAAATTCATAAAATCTTAAATAGTCCCGCCACGTGTGTGCCACGTGGCATACCAGGCCGGAAAATTGAAAAAAGTCCTACTTTTGATTGTTTTTTAAAAGCTGCGGGACTATTAATATTTTTTGAATTCCGTTGGGACCAAAAATGTCACCCCCCTATACCTGTGGGACTAGTTTTGAAATTTTCCCGTTATTGGGCCATTAAATAATCTGACAATGGACCAATATAATTAGCATAGCAAATGGTGTTGGAATTAATTTTCAATTGAGTCCAGAGTTATATCCGACGG
>CACSLK010027752.1:2882741-2893828 GCA_902706635.1 Striga hermonthica | reverse complement strand
CAGGATCCCCGGTCCGGCGTGCTTCCTCACGAAATTCTCGTCGGCGAACTTGCCTCCGTAGATCGACTCGCCGCCGATGCCGTTACCCGCCGTGATGTCGCCGCCCTGGCACATGAAATCGGGGTACACGCGGTGGAACCGCGACCCCTTGTAGTGGAGGGCCTTGCCGAATTTTCCGACGCCCTTCTCGCCGGTGCACAAGGCGCGGAAGTTCTCGGCTGTCTTTGGGACGACGTCGGCGAAGAGCTCCATCACGATCCGGCCGGCGGGCTGGTCGCCGATAGTCATGTCGAAAAAAACCCTGGGATTCGACTCATTCGACATGTTCATTTTGAACTTTTTTATTTCGGAGGTTTTTCTGAAATGGGGTTAAGTAATTTTTTTTGGTCTCGTTGTTAGGGTTTTGTAATTGGGTTGGAAAGATAGATCATGGCCGTTGAAGGAAGGGACACGTGGAGAGATTTCTGAGGGATGTGTGGTGGGTTTGTTTTGCTATTATTCTGACCGTGGTTAAGTTGTTCACGCGGCGTGTACATGTGCCCTAAATTGTTCGGTAGCCGTGGCCCCGTGGGTGCGTAGGAATGAAGAACTCCTTTTTACAAGTGAGCATTATTCGGAAAATCGACCGAACCGAACTGAATCGAATAGTGTTGTATACTGGAAGATCACAGAGAGTTAGCATAATAGTACATTGAGGTTACTAGCTTGAAGTACATATATGATCAGTTATACAAGACTACGTCGACGACGCAGGTGCAATGTTCGCCAAGTGCTGCATGCAGATGTGCCGCACTCACTTGGTGAGGAGCAGGTGTGCTGTATTGCAATGTGCCGCGAACGATGTGCCACGTTATCGAGTAGATGTTCACGAAAGGTAGTTGCTGATATTGCTAGTTATCCTCATTTGTACATGTGCGTATCTCTGAAATTTTTCGAGTGTACCAACGACTGGGGTTTTTCCACAACCAACGTTCAGACCGGTTCGGTTTAAATTAAAAAAATTTAATATTTGTATTTTAGAAAATTTTGCGAAAAGCGCGCTCTGAATTTCATGAAACAACGGGGTGTTACAATTTTTTCGGTTCAGTTTTTTTATTTCCTAATTCGGTTCGGTTTCATTTTTTTAAAAATCGGTTTATTCGGTTAGGTTCGATTTTCGAAAATAAATTCGATTTAACTGAACCGAACCGGATTAATGTTACTAATTAGTAAACTTTAATAGTAGTGGTCCATTGTCCAGCCCCAACAGCTAAATAATATAAATCAAATTTTTAGATTTTAGATATATATGCCCAATTTCATAGCCCAATAACTAAATAATATAATCAGAGTTCAGATTTCAGAGAACTTGTGATAAAAATTATTATGTTTTGGAACATGTGTTGTGAACTTATTAAAAATTATTCGGTTCGGTTGGGTTTCATAGTGTAATACAATTTCAGTTTTCGGTTTTTTTGGTTCAGTTCAGTTTCCGGACCGAACCGACCGATGCTCACCCCTACTCCTTTTATGTGCCATTGGATATTGTTTTATTTAAGGAAAAAAAAAACACAAGGAAGAAAAAAAGGATTTGTGAAAAAATAATTTGTTTAATAATGTTAATCTATATCTATATCTATATCTATAGCTATATAAAAAGGTTGTTAAAAAAATACACTAATAGAAAGTTTGACCAAAAAAATATGATGTTTGACTTACTATTTGTGGAAATTTTGAAAAAACACGTGTTAATATTTGATAACAAAATTTGAATCCTATACTTTTTTTGTAACAAATTTAGAGATTTTTATGGTAAAATTTTAATCTCATTTTTTGCATCATTTTTTATTTTTATTTCAAAATCCCAATCATAATATTTTTTATAACTTTGAAGAACTTTATACCAAAAATGTATAAATTATTTTTGAAAGCAATACCAAATACAAATTAATTTAAAAGCCGTGCAAATTGGATACAAATTTAGGAAACAAATAATTTTACACTTCTTAACAAATTCTTTCAATATTTTTGAATAATATTTTCTTTCATAAAATTGTGCAAATTCAATAAAATCAAGTAAAATTTTTCTTTTAACACAAAATTGAGATTTGGACGGGATGTACATTCAATATTGTATCCATATTTTTTGAAAAAAAATTGATTCATCTTTGATATCTATACTTATATAATAAGGTATCATATTTACCAAATTTAGTAGGTTGAAAAGTCAACGTAATTAATGCATTGTTGTTTCTATCCAGAATTTTATTTAATTATTTTATTTATTTGTCTTATATCCCATAAAATAGTTTAAGAAAAAAATATCCCATAACATCTGATAAGGAAAACAAAGAACGTAAAATCTTTACTAAAATAAAAAGGTTTTATCTATTTGTCTTATTCCATATTAACATCGATTTTGTCAAAACAAATCCCATAAAATTGGTGAAGTAAAAAATTGTACTTAAAGTCTATCTATACTAAAAAAAGGCAAATTCAAAATTTCTTATCTAATTCTTTTTTTTCCTTATCTAATTCCTTCTTATTATCTTATTGTATGGAAATCTGTTCTGATTTTATTCAATCCTCTAATTGTATTTGTATTATATCCCACAAAATCGGTTTAACAAAAAAAACCACATAACATCCGATAAATAAAAAAAAAGTACGTAAAATCTTTACCAAAATAAAAAATGCTCTATTTATTATCTAAGTATTATCTAATCGTATAGAAATTTGTTCTAATTTTATTCAAACCGATTTCTGTATATTCAGATTCAGATTTTCTAATAAAAATATTAACATGAATATATATCTACTCTACCCATTATATATTACAAATATCAAAGTATCGAGCCATCATCTTCCTCACTGTCAACCTCATGCGAACAAAAAATATCATCAATCGGTCTTTTATCTAAAACAACGAATCAAGAATTTGGGTTAATCAAACAAGTCAATAGGTCTAATAGACTTATGCTCAAGTTCAAATTGTGAGAATATTTTTCCAAGATTGGGGCAGCACATACAAATCATATCTGGAGTTGGTTCTGCATGATAAAACTGTAAGCCAAATTATTTGAATTTTTGTTTTAATTTCAAAATTTGAAACGTATATTTTAATTTTTTTTATTTTATTTTCATGTATGTATTTAGATATTTTTGTACATGTTTAGTGAAATATATTTTCGATTTTTTTTAATTATTTTTAGATTTACAATTTGGCTTATTTATTCTACATATCGTGATGTATTTAGATATTTACATTATTATATTTATTGTCGTGTATCGTAAAACTTTAATTGAATATTGCATCTTATAGTATAATAATCCCCAAATAAATATCGCACAGGTCACGTACTATATATATCTTGTACATTTTTTTATTCATTTATATTATTATAAGGCTGAATAAATTGTCTTAAAATTGTGCACCTCGTGCATCGCACGGGCTCTGTACTAATTAAATATACACATAATATCTAACTGAATATGGTTTATTTAATAAAAAAATCATGGAGAAATCCTTAGTGATATGTGTAATTAAAACATTAAAGCACTAAATTAATTTAAATTATTTTCATGAACACAACTCTGACTCATGTGATAACTACAGATTCATTGTACATGGAGAGGTCTCACTCGGGTTGGGTCAAAACTCGAGTCCAAGTCCAAAATGATTTTCTAGTTGGGCCCAACCGCCCAAGTCCAACCCAAAGTCCAATTGCCAATTGCCAAGAACCAAGGCCCAAGTCCCATGCCCGAGCCCGAGTCGGCGGGCGCGCGAGCGCGTGTGGCCAAAAACAACATCAACACTTGGTGCATAGCTTTGTGCTTATTGTAACCTCTCCAACTTTCTTCATTATAATAAAGAGAGTTAAACTTATTTAAGGCTCCAATGTGGGAGTGACTCTTGACCCTTCAAATCCCACAACCAACGTTTTACGTGCTCTTTTATGGCTAACTTTAACAATTTATTTCTCACTCACCGAAAATCAGTTTTGAGAAAATAAATATAACACGTGTATCTACTCGGAACGTAGATTTTTTCTACAATATTTAATTCAACTCAAATTAAATATTAAGCCATAAAAAATTCAGTCAAAACCGGGTCAAACCCAAGTTTTATAACTGATTTTTCTAACAAAAAATTATCTTTTTTTCTCAAATAGATATTATTTGAATTAAAAAATAAGGAATAAAAAAAATCATATTTACATCAATGTAACGAGCCAATATTGGATAATTGGTACCCTAATTATTACAAAAGGCAAAGCTAAGGAATCTAATTTAATTTTTGTTAATCCACAATTGAGTGATACACCTAATCATTAGCTAATAATTAACACGAGAATTAGAGTGAGCCCGCCCGTGTGGACCATTGTGCAAATTTAGTACCTAAAATCCAATTTAAATCACGCTGTTACCTAAAAGATTGAATTGCATTTACTCCCTTCTTATCCCAACGTGTGCCTTGCTTTCACAAAATGGCCCATCAACTTCTACATATTTTCAAAATTACCCACAAAGTGAGCACTATTTAAGAGTGAGGCCAACTTTTAGAAAATAATGAAGAATGTAAAAATTTTGTAGAAAAATGCAAATGTAGAAATTTTTTGAATCAACCCAAAAGATTAAAGCCATGGCAAGTTGAAGATTCAAGTAAACAATAGCAATGTAAGTTTATTTTCTGTATTTTACTTTTACTATTGATCTTATTAGTTCTTATGTGCAATGTATTCTAAATTAATAAATAAAACCAGTTATTCATGAACACAACTCTGACTCCTTTGATAAACGAGTTTGGGTTGTGCT
Source organism: Striga hermonthica (assembly GCA_902706635.1). Classification (NCBI taxonomy): domain Eukaryota; kingdom Viridiplantae; phylum Streptophyta; class Magnoliopsida; order Lamiales; family Orobanchaceae; genus Striga; species Striga hermonthica. The sequence goes on along the minus strand of CACSLK010027752.1, from coordinate 2,889,034 downwards.
GATTTGTATTCTTAGCTTATCTCAACTCGTTAAGACTTAAGTTTAGTTTGTTAATATTAATACACGAATCAAACTTGAGCTCGTATATCATCTCGGTATATGTCTAGTCGAGGTCGGCTCAACTCGATGAAGGCTCAACTTGAGTTTGGGTTTTACGAGTTTGAACTCGCTTAAATTGTATATCTATTCAATTTCACTCCCAATATGCTTTAGATAATTAAATATTTTAGACATGACCAAACAACCCAGTCAATCAGTTTCGAGCCAGTTATATTGGAACAGAAATCGACCTAGGAGAAGCACAAGCCCGGTTAAAAAACCAGCAATCCTGGTTCTAGCTCGACCATCAGTTTCGGTCGCGATTCTAGGTCAAATCATTTATTTTTTCCTTTCTTTTTTAACTTTTATTCTAAACTATGTTGTAATTTTATTTTAAATTTATGGCACCGACTCGCTGGTTCCGATTTTGGAACCGACTAGTCAAACCTTTGAATACGACCCAGGATCGGTTCACATGATTCGTGAACCTTGGTCAACGGGCCGATTCGGATGGTTCGATAGCTGATTCCAAACCTTAGCCATGTTTATGAATTGTTGATTAATTAGTTGGGCCGGTTCGAGTCCACTTCACGTGGCATGGATAGATACAAAAAGGGTAAACTCAAACGTGCTCGAGTTGCACGTGCAGGATTAGAGATTGTGAGACGTGGCCCATTTTCCGGATAAGATACGTTATTGGACCAGACCAGACCCATTTATCCCATAATAAGCTGCGGTGATATAGGCAAGAAAAATAAATAAATAAATAAATAGGAAAATGACCACCAAATGTGGTCGGAATGAAATTGAAATGCTTCCCAAATTCGTCCCAAATGAAATTGAAACTCCCATTAAAATTCACGCGTCTTAGCGAGTAAAGGCAAAGCCCAGCAGCAGCAGCAGTCATGAAGTCCGTGTAAACAGTCACACCAGTCGTCGTCTACGTTTTGTAGAGAGGGAAACTGATAGAAACCCACCTCTAGAGAGAGAAATCACGGCGGCGCAAATCATCGTTTGCAGAGCGAGGAACATACCGCCGCGGCCGCCGCCAAAATACGCCGGTTAAGCTCCCGCTAACTTGCGCCGCTCGCCAGTAATGGTCTGGTAGTTTTTTAACCTTTTTTTCTTTTTGTGTTATCTCGCTCGATTGTTCAATGCACAGTGTGGAGGTCGTCCTGTTAATCGCCATGTCCTCGCATGCGCATTTCATTATTTTTCTGATTAATTTGCCGATTGAGTTGTAACTGTAACCGTATCAATATTGGATGATTACGCATAGCTTTTATAGTTATGGCGGTTTTCTTTTTGGATTCGATTTACAGGTTTACTGAATTAAACTGCACCCAAACAGCGCATAAATCTGCAGAGACCTTCTGACACTCAGCAAAAATGTCCGCCGACAACGAAGTAGTCAACGCGCAGAGATTCCAATCTTCAATCGGAGCATCACCTTCCTCCCTCCCGAAACAGAACCACCACCACCAGCCTCCGCTGCCGCCTTTCCTGATAAACAATCTCGACATACCTCAGCCGAACGTCCTCCAATTTCGCGGCCAATTCCGCCACCAGGCCTCCCCAAACTCCGGCCTCGACACTACCACCAGTAGACGTCCCGGCATTCCTCCTTCCCACCCCCAAATCCCCCCAATTTCCCCCTACTCTCAGATCCCCCTCGCCCGGCCTCAAACCGGGCTCCAAAATTTCGCCGCCAGCTCAGCCCCGTCACACACCCGGTCCCTCTCTCAGCCCTCGTTTTTCGCCCTCGACTCACTCCCGCCGCTCAGCCCATTTCCCTTCCGGGACTTTCCCCAGAGTTCGCTTTCCGATGTTCCCATGGAGGATGTGTCCCCTTTCGCGAGAACCACCGGCTCGTCAAGAATCAACGAAAATCTCCCACCTCGAAAGGCTCACCGGAGGTCCAACAGTGATATCCCGTTTGGGTTCTTGCCAGTCGTGCAGTCCTCTTCGCCTTCGCTTTTGCCGTTGAGAAGCCCTGGAGCCGTGGACCGACCGGGACCTCCGAGGGACAACAGTTCGCCAGCTCAGCCCATGCAGCTAGTCAAGAAAGAGTCCATCTGGGAGGCCGGCAATGGAGAAGGCACGGGTGAGAGAAAATCTGAGGGAGAGGTCGTTGATGACTTGTTCTCGGCATATATGAATCTGGAAAACATCGACGCTTTCAATTCTTCCGGAACGGACGAGAAGCTCGGAAATGAGAATCGGGACGATTTGGACAGCAGTCGGGCTAGCGGGTCCAAGACAAATGGGGGTGACAGTAGTGACAACGAGGCCACGAGCAGCAGTGTGAATGAGAGTGGTAACAGCTTGCAGCAGAAGAGGGAAGGGTTTAAGAGGAGTGCAGGGGAAGATATTGCCCCTACCACGCGACACTACAGGAGCCTGTCCATGGATAGTTTTATGGGGAAGATGAATTTCGGGGAAGGGTCGCCGAAAATGCCCCCATCACCAGGGCCCTTACCTGGCCAGCTGTCTCCAACTAATTCGGTGGATGCAAGCTCGAACCCTTTTAGCCTGGAGTTTGGTAATAGTGAGTTCACGGGTGCTGAGCTGAAGAAGATCATGGCGAATGAGAAGCTTGCCGAGATAGCATTGAGTGATCCAAAGCGGGCCAAGAGGTAAATACATTAAAAAAATGACATGCAGTTTGCCCATCCTAAAAGTGTTCTTTACAATGTAGAGATATGATGCATATGGGTAATCTATATTTATATTTACTGGATTTGTGTTGAGTTTAGGATATTAGCCAACCGGCAGTCAGCTGCTCGGTCGAAAGAGCGAAAGATGAGATATATAGCAGAGTTGGAGCACAAGGTCCAAACTTTACAGACTGAAGCAACTACTTTATCTGCCCAACTTACTCTGCTTCAGGTGACGATTGAAAAATTTTAATTATTGGCTTTGGTTAATAGTTGTTTTAAACCATTGATGCTATCTTTATGCTTCTTTTTTTTCATTTCTTATGTATATTTAGCGAGATTCTGCTGGACTGACTAGCCAGAACAATGAGCTGAAGTTCCGGTTACAGGCAATGGAACAACAGGCTCAACTTCGAGATGGTATGAATTTTGTGTTCTATATTTACGATTTCATTTCGTCTTCCTGAGGGTATTAACACTTACTCTCCTATACTGAAAGTCAGAAGTTCCAGTCCATTTTGTACTGGATGTGCTTGTGAAAATAGTTATTCAAAGCCTTGTACTTTGGTTAAGTGCATGATCATGGATTTCTTATCACCCTTAAAGATATCATTTTTCCCGGCTCCCGTCCAGTTTGGGGATTGGTCTTAATTGTTCTAATCTTGTTCGCACATTCTGGGATTTTTTTGACAAAATACATGCCCCAAATTTTTTTAAGTTTTTACTTTAGATTGCTCTAATTTGTAAAATATTGTCATTTCTAAGTTTTCACCTACTCACAAATGGTTCAGTGATTTGTAAATTAAGCACGAACGATTAACTGGCCCATTCGCTTTTACAACTGCAATTGAAAATTCATTTATTTCGGATTTTCTCATGACAGCTTTGAATGATGCACTTACGGGTGAGGTACAACGCTTGAAACTTGCAACCACCGAACTAACTGGGGATGCCTCCAAGTTTCAGCAACTTTCAATTAGTCCCCAAATGTTTCAGCTATGCCAAAATCAACAGCAGCAGCAGGCAATGGCTCAAATGCAACACCAACAGCAACAACAGCAAAAGCAGTCACAACAATCAAACGGCAATGGCTCCACAAAGAGCGAGTCGAGCAAATGAGCTTTTATAAGCAGTTATCTTTCGAATTCGCTTCTTTTTTTTTTTTTTTTTAATTGCATTCATTCATTAGTTATGCACCTTTGGAAACTCCGGTACATTTGGGGTGCTCTTGAGTTTTACATGTTTCTAGTGTTCTTGCATATGGGTATTTTTTAGCCTGTATTAGTATCTTCAAGCATTAATCCATGCAGTAGGTAAGATATTGTAACAGTCTGTTTTGTTGGATCAATCATCAAAATTTTAAGTTCCATCACTTTCTTTTGTGTTACTTTTGGTGACAATCTCTTTTCCTCTCACACACATAATTACACACACACACACACACACACTGGTATGGCCTAATACTTATAAGCTGTTGGATAAATTCAATGAATCTTTATTTCCTTTAATTTATGTTTCAATGAATCTTTATTTCCTGCAATTTATGTTTCCAATGTCACATCATGATAAGATATAATTTTGTACATGCAGCTTCTGTTCAGGCTAACCTTTATGTGGATTTTTTAAGTATAGTATCCAAGTAAACACTAATGCTCACTTATCCGGGTGGGCACATGTTAATATGCTCACCGTTTATGTGGCATGTACACATTGGTGATATACTTTTTTGAACATATTAACATCACCAATGCGTGCATGTCACATTACCGGTGGGCATATTAGCATGTGCCCACAGTAGGTAGGGGAACATTATCCGTAAACAGTAATATACTTTTTCAACATATATGCATAACAGATATGCATGCTTAATACTGTAAATTCATTGATTGATAGCCATCGTCCCCACCCTTTCTACCCGACAACAGTGATAATTATTTGATTGTTACAAAAATAGTTAGGCCATTAAAATCAAGTGGCTAAATTCATTGAACATTTTATTAACTGACATATATGGAGATTGGAATCATAAACTGTCCATATAAATCCACTATTATGGTACTTTTAGACGAGAAGAAAAAACGAGAAAGCCATTATGGGGAATTTTCTAAATAAACTTATATTACGGTGAAAAATGACTCTATAATAATAATAACAAATTAAAAGAATAAGTCAGGATGGCCGAGTGGTCTAAGGCGCCAGACTCAAGTTCTGGTCCTCGTGAGAGGGCGTGGGTTCAAATCCCACTTCTGACATTTATTCAACTTTTTTCAAATTTAATCAATATTAACAATACTTTTTGTATGTAATATAAAATTCTCATTTTCTTACTCGATGCACGATTTTTTTTTTTTCCGAAACGACAGAACTCGATGCACGATTGGATATTGGAAATATTCATTTTTTGCTTAAAATTGTAAAATACTATACAAAAATTATATTATTTCTTCATTTTAATTTTCTTTTCGTTTATTATTATTACTTTTTCAATAATTTTTTAAATGCAAAATCAATCATTAATACACATTTATTTATAAAATTTGCTTACTCATTGTTACTTTATTATTTCATTATTACATCATAATTATTTGTTGTGGTATCAAATCATTCTACATTATCAAAATTATAAAATAATATTAATGAATATTTTATTATACTTTTTAAAACAATAGAAAATAATAAAATTTAATATATAACAACCAATTTTGGACAAAACATATAATTAAGTAACTATATAATAATTTAAATTAATATTTTTGCATAATATAAATAAATGCATGCATTGAGATATAATTTACGTACAATAGTAAAAATGGACTAAGCTAATCTATAAGTTGAATATTGTTCGTGTTTGTTCGTTTATTTTTAGAGATTATTCCATTATGTTTGATTGTGATTGTGCATTGTTCACTCGTTTAGTTTTCTATAGAACATATATATTTTCCGTCTTGAAAAGACATTTCCTGCTTTCGGTGAAGATAAGGATATCCGAGATGCTTCTTGGCACGACAGAGAGGAAATCGGTTAAAGTGAGGCATCAGGTTCTTTCTGTTTGTTGATTAGTGACAGCCAAAGCCAATGCACAATCACATAAAGAAAGTTCATCAAAGGATGTGAAGATTCTGCATGAAGAGAAAAAGGAAAAGAAGAAAATGGGTTTTAGAATGGAATATATAAAAACTCACTTTCATTTTGAAGACACCAACTTGATTATGAATGAGCTAGAGTGCCAGTATTCAAAGTTTTATATTCTAATTTTGGTTCGAATTATATTATTCTCCAGACAACCGAGAGGTTTCATATTTTAAACTACAGTGACTGTCGACAGACCTAATCGTTAGGCAGGCAGAAACAAAAAGTATTGTGTTTCACTGTATAAGTATTCATTTTTTCAGTTTAGTATACCATACCATCATATGATTTTGCTTTTCCTCCTCCAATTTCAAAATTAATTTTTGAAGGTACTTATAAGTTTAAAAGCGCAATCTTCTTCTATTTTCCTTTAAGTAATTAGACTAAACCCAGGTGAGTTCTGTACTTAATTCAAAGTAAATTTAATGTAAGCAACAAAAGTACAAGGACAAAGACACAAATAAACAC
>CACSLK010027752.1:2868850-2879166 GCA_902706635.1 Striga hermonthica | reverse complement strand
GTAAATGTGAAGCGACGTCGTAGGGGGTTGACTATATGAAAATGAAGTGCAATTGATTCTTTTTTGCTTTTAGGCGGTCCAACTATTCAAATAGTCCCATATTTTTTAATAAAAACATACAATTTTTAGTACTTATAATTATATTATATATTAGGAAATAATTTATAGTTGCTATATATATGTTTAGTAACAATTTTGTTATCAAACCAACAGTTGGCTCCATAGTGAAGTCAACATTCTATATACAACAAGTAAATCGTGTCATATTCATAAAATTATTAGTATTATTTAAATAATCAGAGAATATAGTGAAATGGTAATTATGAGTAATAGTTTAGCATTTTTTTTTAAAAAAAATATGATATTTAAGATTTTGTAATTTATGTTCATATATAAATTTTAATTATTTATACATAGTGGTAATGCTAAATAGCTGTTGAAAAAAAAATCATTAATTGTATTTTTTTATTTTTTATATATTATTATTATTATTATTATTATTATTATTATTATTATTATTATTATTATTATTATTATTATAACCCGTTTAGTTCGAGACACACTAGAATTAGAGTTAAGTCTCTTTATTGATAGTTTGTTTAAATTCAAGTTTTTCAAACCCAGTCTTTTTAGGCTGAATTCTTAAAACCGCTGGCTAGTCCGTTTAACATCTCTAGCCACAACAATAGTCCTCTACAAAGTATATTATTTGGGCTGTATATCAATAGCTGGGCCCAACACTAAACATAATCGAAAAAGAGTGAAAAAAAAAAAAAAAAAAATCCTTTCACACACTTTTATTACTTTCTCTCAGTTGTGAGGAAGCTCGCAACAATGGCGCCGCCTCCTGGACCTTTCTCCGGCACGAGCAGCCTCGCATTGGTAGCCTCCTTTTGAACCCTCGATCTATTTAATACGCATATTTGATTTACATTGAAGATTATATATTGCAATAAGAATTAAATTGAGATGTCTTGCTTGTGATTTGGGGACAGGTTGCTAGGGTTTCTGCATTCTCATTCGGACTTGTCTATGGTTGCGTGAAGCTTAAGGTTCTTAAGGTACTTTTATTTTTTCTTTTCGAATTTTGTTTCATTTTGCTTTTAGTTAGAGGAATTGAAATGGAATTTGAGTAGATATTGATCATACAGACTGTATTGAGCATCTTACTTAAGTTTCACTGGTTATCAATGGTTTGGTATACATTGTTTCTACATCTCACATTTGGTGGTGATAGTTCGTCTTTCTTAGTTTAAAATTGTTCTCAGAGCTTTACTTCGAAACTGAGGCTGAAATTCGATTTGTGATGAACATCTGCACTTAATTTGAGGTGATTCTTGTTCTGCAGAATGAAAAATTTTGGAAAAATTATGTAGGTAAAGATTTGAGGGGGCATGAGATATTTGGTAGACTGGATCCTATATGTGTGTGCAATGCCTATGAAGTGAAACATAGTTAGATATACGAGGCTACTACAAATGCGCTCGATTTCCATTTAAGTTGTTATTTATTCGCAAAAATGGCCGTAACATTTACTTTTATTAGCAACGAAACTATCTTTACGATTTGGGGTTGTTGTTTTCTTTAATGAGCTTGCATGATATATATAGTATTTGTCAATGACATGTTGATGTCCATTCTTTCTTTTGCTTTCTTTCTTTGTTTTGAATTTGCCTTGTATTGAAACAAATGTTCGTAACCGTTTGATTGTTTCATGTTTTCCATCTGCATTGTTACCATCTGTTTCCAAACATTATTCTTTCTTTGCAGGCGAAAGCCAAGTCACAGAAGAAGGCCGAAGCTAAAGGGCATCACTAGAGGACCTTTCCCCCCTTTTTTTTTTTTTTCATATGCCTTTTGTTTTTATTTATTGTTGGATAAAAATGAAGAGCTGATGAGCTGGATCGGATGTTACAATCTTGTAAAATTCATTTTACATACACACATTGTTTCGTTCTTTGTTATTTTGTTTTGATTTAATCAATGCGAGTGAATCTAGAAAATCGAATGTTTCTAACATTTAAGAAGTGTACTAGCACGTTTGTATCGTTTCAAAAGAAGTGATTCTCTCACGTTTGTGCGCAATTTTCCTTTTGTCATCCGGTGTGTAGGGCTCTTTGAATGTCTTGAATATCAGGCATTGAAGCACAGTGTGCATGATTTGTGTAAGCATATGCTTTTATATTTTTTCAGCAGTTCATAAATAGTGTTGACCATATCCTAAAAGAAACATGATAACAAAAAGCTCCAAAAGTCTCAGTTCTTATGAATTTGTTTGGCATTTGTAGAGCATGGTAAAGTAACCGGTGATTTAGAATGCCGGGCACCGGAGAAGGTTATTGATGGTATAAGAATTGAAGGGAATAAGCTTGTAAACGAGCCGAGTCGAGATCGAGCTCATAGTGTTCGAGCTCGACCCTTTAACGAGCCGTGTCGGACTTGACTCGTTCAGTAAACTAGCCGTAAATCGAGTTCAAGCTCAACTCGTTAAATAATCTTAACCGACCGAGTTTGTTTATTAATATACAATTTGTGATGAAAAAATAACCAGATAATGAGCTTGGATAACAAATTATAGATTTCAATTAGTATAAGTGGGTTAAAACAAGTGTCAAAAATGTAACTTGTATATATATCGATATTCCTGTAATCCGTAAAGTGGAGAAATATAAATTTCAAGGAATAATACTAATTAATGCGTAAGAATTGTTCGATCATTTTAAATACAATATAGCGAAACAGTCTTGCTATGAAGTTAACAGTTGACTCCATAGTGGAGTCAACCTTCTATATACAACAAATAAACTTACCATATTAATGAAATTATATTAATGTTATTTAAGTAATTAGAAAATATGGTAGGTTAATTTAACAATTTTTGGTACATTTCAAATAATCACTTACGGAAATTGCAGCTCATTATTTAAGGAAATAATTAAGTCATATAAATATATTTTTTAAGATACCTTAATCACTCAAATTAATTTAACCATTTATGGTATATTTCAAATAATTAATTATTGTAAATTAATTTTTAAGATACCTTAATTACTCAAATCGGCCGATTTACCAAAATATGAAAACTTAGGCTGCAATATCAATTGTGTGCTTTGGTAAAAAAAAAAAAATAAAAAAAATAAAAGAAAATCAACTAATTGTATAATAATTATCTAACAAGTGTTTAAAATTTTTCATGTAATTTTTTTTGTGAAATACATTTTAATATACCTTAATTATGTAAATTGTGTAAATCCGACTGATTTATTCAATTTGTAAATAATTATTACAATTATGAAATATCGACAACAATAATTAATTATGCAGTTTGCAAAAACTGTTCTATGTATTAATGAATTATTCTGTTTTTATGTATTTAATTTCTCAAATCGCGGATAATTAATGAAATAATTAAAAAATATTTTTTTTAAGATAACCTAATTACGCAGATCGTGTAAGTTCGATTGATTTATTTAATTATAATTTCTTATAAAATTATTCTAAAATAATTGTGTTAATGGCAGTTTCTATTTAATTATTTTTTAATAACTATTTTTGGGTCTTTTAATTTATTTTTATGTATAATAAAAGTGAGTCTTGATTTTCTTTTGTACGCTAGGCAATTAATTTTGTGGTTAAACTGAATATAATTTTTTGTATTTTATAGAAAATTTATGAAATCTAATTATTTGGTATACTATATATTGATCCAATATACCCGATTATGGTAATAATGGTATCTCAATATTTTTTTTTATATTGCTAAACATTTTACTCGATATTAATGAAAGAAAAATTTGGATAATACTATGGTTGATTCTTCTTTGTAAATGTGCGTAGAACATATCAAATTATTTAGTGTGTGTGTGTGTGTATACATATAAAGGTTTGTTTTTACTTAAATCACATTGTAGTCAAATCAAATTTTTGAATAAAAATTTTAAAATGACATTTATTTTTGAAATGAATATAATGTAATTTATTATCAGTCACTTGCCGTACTGGTCGTGTACTAATTTTAAATAGACACGTTGTATGTAAGTTTACACAAATTAATTTCATATAAAAATTTCAACAAATTAATAAAAGTAAATTGTATTACATATTGATTTCATATTTCTAATCTATAAATATTATTTAATAAAAATTTGTAATTTATAAATATTAATAAATATTTCTAACCGTGCATCGCACGAGATTCCTACTCATTTTAGTTTGAAAGCAAAAAAACAAGCTAAGCTATTTACACTATACAATATAAAAGATATCAAAACACAAGGAGGCATTTAAAACATGGGTTAAAGCCAATCTCTTAACAGGGTGTAGAACAAAACACCTCTGAGGAGTAAAATTTTTACAATTTTGCAAATCCAACCCACAAATAAATTATTTCCACGTGTCTTGGGGGGTCAGAAAACGCTCCAATAAACGCTCCAAATTACATATATGCCCCCATCACTGGGCCCCAAAAAAGAAAAATAACTATTAGCCCATTAATCAAATCAGGCCCAGAGAGATTCTGTAGAGACAAAAAAAGCCACAGCCCAAAAACATAAGATTACCCAGGCTGCAAAAACAATTTGTCTTCATCATCCCCTCCACAATAAAATGCCCCAATATTAATTAAAATCTTTTTTTTTTTATTATTTGAAATAAAAATAAATAAATAAATAAATAAAAATATTGAAATTTGAGTTATCCGAGCACTGAAGTTAGGGACCGGAAAACGACTTCTTCACAAGGAATGGTGAGGCCCATTTCGTGGTCGAACCCAAATTCCTCCTCGGCCCGCCTCAGCAGGCCCTGGAACTCGGGTCGGGTCAGGTATGAAATGGGCACAATGTACCGGGTCCGGTTCTCGCCCACGTAGACCGGGAAATGGCCCTTGGGCACGTCCGTCGGCGGCCCACCGCCGCCGCCGTCGTCGCACACGTAGTTCCTCTTGCCGAGGCTCGAGCACCGCCGCAGGATCTGCTTCAGGGCAGCCGCCGGCGGCAGCTTGCTCTGCTTCTTGATGCCCATTTTCCGCCTAAAATTTGAAATTTAAATGGATTTTTTTTTTTTATATATATATATATATTTTTTTCTGGTTTGATTTTTAGAGGCTTTGAAGGGGAAAATGGAGGTAGGCGGAGAGGATTGAAGGGGGTGGTGAAGGTATTTATGGAGAAGGGTGTGGGGTAGGGATAGGGGTGGAAATTCGGTGCTAGGATTGAATTTATTATTTCTTTTTCTATTTTTTTTTTTTTTTTNNNTTTTTAATTTTTTGTGTCGTGTGTTTAGAGTTGTTAACTACGATTCGCAACCACAGCTCGAATCGGCATGTGAAAGATTTGATGTGGTTGTTTACTTAAACGAGTCGAACTCGAAACAACTAATAGAGCTCATTTATTAAACGAAACTTGTTCATCAACATCTCGTTTTTATTCTCATTCTCATTGAGTTTTAAATGATATAGTTGAGCAGAATCGCAAACATACATTTCATATTCGGTATCAATTCATTTAAGGTTTTAAGTTTTAAGTTGAATTTGAGTTTTCACGAACTTAAACGAGCATACTCAACTCGGTCAACTCGGCTTATAAAGTACCTTTATTATATGTCTCGTGTCATTTATTTCTATAATGGAGTTTTTCAATCATACCATGTTCGACCTACCACGGGGTTTTGGGCTGATGTTATGATGAAGAGTACAAGAGGACAGTGTGGGCCAGGGCCCAATGGTTGTGGGGATCGCATGTTGGGCTGCTTATGCTTATGGGCCCCTCCTTGGTTATGGGCCACTACCAGTTTCTGCCCGTAAATGTCACGAGTAGAGGAGATATCTACATTATCGATTTTGATTTTTATGCATTAGTCAAAGTTGTTAACAAAAGTGGAAATTTTTAAGATGGGGAGAATATTGACATGTCTTTTTCAGAAACCATAAAGATAAGAGTATTTGGCCGTGGTTGAAAGGTGCTTAATCAAAAGTGAAATTGCACTAATTTCACTAATCATATACACACAATTAACTAGCAAAATGCTTTAACCCAAATCGTGTAATGCGGTATTTTCTGATCGACACTGCAAACGAATCGAACAGTTCGAGAACGTTCGAGTCGAGCTCAATATGTAATCTATACGCTCGAGTTATTGACAAGCCACTCAAATATACATAAAATAATCAAAATAATTCTAACTAGTATTTCTTTTAAAAAAAAATTAAAATTGTGAGTTATTTCCGTTGCACGAGTTGACTTCGAGCTCCAAATCAAGTAGCTGTCAAAAGCATCGAGCCTAAGGTCAATGCTCAACCCGGCCACATCTTGGTGTGTGTCAGTGTGTGAGTGGATTTTCATATATCTATATATATATTATATACACATATGTATGTATGTATGTATTAGTTTACTTAATTTTGTTAATTGTGTGTATGTGAATGGACACATAAGAAAGAAAAAACAAAAGAAATTTGGAAGAGGATTTGTGGCCTCATACATGGCTTTCACCGCATTTTCGAGTCGATTTTCAGGTTTCAACATCACAACAAATTTGTTCTGTACTTTGCTATTTTACGTTTCCAAACATTCTTTTTCAATCTCCCATACGCTTTTAATTCGTCGTCTTCTTACCAATATTATCCTCCATAATATTGGCGTTGACAGTTAACCGTAGTTTGTGACCCGTTGTCCTAAACGTCTGCGTCCGCCCCTGACTTTGAATATGTTAATTTATTATGGAACAAAATAGATAACACGAACAAGATTGCACAATTTGGCAGAATCAATTTTGTATGGCATTTTGTGATTGCTGCTAAATTAATATGTGAGCATAAAGAACACAAAACAAGCTTCTTGCTGCAGTAAATCCATGCAGAAAGCCATGTGAGGTGTTACTTTTCAGGTTTGACCGTATCATTAAACAAACAAATACAAACAGATTTATCAACAAATTATATTGAAATTCAGTACGAGCTTTACTTTACTGCATTATTTAATTAATTATATAACTACCAATTAAAGGGTAAACAATCACAACCCGATTATACTCAATATTATCAGTATAATTAAATAATATCAACCAGTCATTCTTACGCATCAACCTTAATTCATTAATCATAATCTCACATAATTTTAACTAACAATCACTTCACTTTATCGATCTTCTACTTTTATATCAAATCAATATTAATTATATTATTTTAATATAAACTCGAGATCTCATTAACAACTAACTATGTCACATTTTTCAAAATTAACAATAGTTAACCATAAAAACTCATTTTGCGTGGACCAAACCTCAATAATTCATTCAAACCACATTATTTTTATTGTTAGTGGATGGATAATTTTTTGCTGAAAATTGTTTAGCAATAATAAATTTATATTATTAATTATAGTGATAATATTAAGGATGATTAACTTAAGTTAAATAAAAATTAAATTTTGAGAACAAGTTGTATTCAATAGTAATACCAAAAAAAAAAAATAAAAAAATAATTACCCCTTTTATTTTTTTAAATGTCCTTTTTGCTTTATCAACTATTAACAAAATAAGTGTCGTTTGAATCTTTTGTATATATTTTTCAATTATTACCCTCATTTAGCTAATAAATACATTACGTCTTTTCATATTAACTCTTCACATTTTCTCAAAGCATTCATCTTTATCTTCAGTAAATAAGGTTATTATCGACTAAAAAAATATTCTTAATTATAATGTGCAACTTCTCAAAACGACATGAAAGTAGTATTTATAATCGCAATAAATCAAGATAATTCATACATAATGGTAATAATTTGGTATGGAAGACGACAACCTAACAATTAATTATTGAAAATTTGAAAATTGTGATAAGAAAACACGTGAACTTGCCACTCCAAGTACAGTAAAATCTTGGTTAAAGTAAGATTAATAGATTTTTGAAGAGTAGAGTCCATAGACTTCATTAGCTTTTGATTCTACCCAAAAACCCGTGATTTAACGGTCCCCATCTGGAAAATTTTGATCCTCTCTTCGTCAACTCTTTACCACCGTACGATCTACACATCCGTACAAATATGTATCTACGTGTGTGTTATCGTGTGGTTGTAAATTGTCCAAGTGGCACGATCGAATTTTCCCCAGGTTAATGTGATTCCCATATATGATGAAATAACCATATTACCCGCTCCAAGTAACAACGATCAACTGACAGAACAAGGATCAACTGACAGAACAAGAACCGAGCCCACGTAGCCCGAGACCGAGCCCGAGCCCGAGCCCGAACCTGAGCCCGCTCACTATCAAACATTCAAACTAAGGCAACTAGGGTCTAGGGTGGTATTGTGGTCCTGACCTGACAGAAACCAGCAGCAGAGGATAAAATAGTAATTACATGGGACAAAGGCCATTTTGAACAAGAACCACATAATAAAATTTACAGCATTGTACTATATCTGGCTGCATTCCAAAAGAGTTAATAATATCAGCATTCAGCATGTTCCAAGGCTCAGAAAGAAGCACTATTTTCGTTTATTGATTTATATATATAGGGTGATGGGCATATTTTGTATCTACATACAAATATTTATAGCTATGGGAGTGAGATTTTAAGAAAATAAAAAAAAAACAAAATGAAAAGAATCGGTTAATATTAACATTAGGGTTCGTGGACTCAGACACTCGGTTGATAAACTAACCCGGGCAAAAGACAAACTTCTGGTTAAAGTTGAAAGATAGTTAATATGAGTCAACTCGGTCCATTAAACGAGCACCTCCAGAATATAAGTAAATAAATTCATTCAATCATTCTTACACATCACATTAACTTTAATTCAAAGTTAATTCACTATTTATCCTCACATTTAATTCAAAGTTAATTCAAATTAACCCTGAAAAAAAAAAAAAACCATTTTGAACGAATTATTTGTATCCAAGAACGCTTACCAGTTGGGTTACAAACTCGACTCGGAACCAAATCACAATATTTCTTTCTTTTCTTTCTTTTCTTGGTCATTTTAATCACCAAAAAGTGCGGTGATCTACCAAAAGAAAGTAGAAATAATAATGCATCAAGCAATCAACTGAGTTTCTATTTTTTACAAAGAGATTGTGACCGAGCAATCCGTATATAGCACAAGAAGCCCACCCATGTTACTCTTGTCCTGAAAAACTGTCCTTGACACGCAGTAACAGTGTGGGCCTCTTCAGGCCCACTCCCAACTACTTTATACTGCCAGTTTAATCATCTCCTAAATAAAGGTTCTGACCCCTCTTTTATTTTTGATTCTTGTTCTATTTTTACATAATTTCACTGCTAATCGTACTTCGTCTTTTAGATGAGAAATATGACGTGAAAAATTATGTCCGATTTTTCTTGATCCGTACGCATTTCAATGCAAGTACTCTCTAGATTATATCAAGACAGGTAAGATTGCAATGTAGAAACCTATTGGTTCAACTCATAAAAGCTCAAACTCAGATCATTCGCTTACTTAAACAAGTCAGGTTGCTCGAGCTCGTTTATTAAACAAGCCAAGTTGACTTATCCGCAAATAGGATCTTTTTTTTTTTTTTTTTTTAACGGGACTTGAATAAAACAACCGATTAGAGCTTGTTCAAGAATGAACAACTCGTTTATGGTTTATTAAACGAGCCAAATCGACCGAGAAAAACACGAGCATGACTTCAAGAAGTTATTCAACTAGACTTAGATAACATCTCTAGAGATAGATAATTCTATCTCTTTTGAGATGTTGATGGGCACATTCTTATATATGGGAATTCAAAGTTTTATAATTAACCTCCTAAAATTCTCCTTCATTTGCAATTTATTTTCGGACGTTAAACTAGATTGGCTGTGTGATACCCACCGTTCTTATCTAGCCACGGCTGTCCAAAATGGGCTGTTGTTCTAAAGGGACATTATTTCAGACAGTTGGGCCAAAAAAAAGCTGGTTAAGTTCTTGCATGTCCAAAATGACCTAAAGAAAGCACCCTAGAGGCTATAATTTCAAACCCATGAACACAGAAGAACAAGAACAGAAGAATGTGACACTTTTACATGAAGGACCTACATAATTTAAGTTAATCCTTTATGGATAAGGATATCGAAACAGTTATATCTTGAAATGTATCACAATTTTAGAACAAAGTTCTCACATTTCTTTTTAATTTTCTTTTAAACAATTCTCAACCGTGTCAATCGTGTGTCTTCAATAATACAAACATTGGGATAGATATAAAGGAGCTGGATCCAACTATCCATATCTACTCACAATGACACATAGCATTAGTAGGTTGATAATAATTTCTCCTAATTTGTTAACAGAACAGGAAAAAAAAAGTAACTTTCT
>CACSLK010027752.1:2850028-2862570 GCA_902706635.1 Striga hermonthica | reverse complement strand
AAAAAAAAAAAAAAAAATCTTATCAATATTACCCTTATTTAAGGAGTCAAATAATAGGGAGATGCTATGGTTCCATTACGGAATTATTCCGTCGTGATTTGTAACCGTTAGATCAATTATCCCCGACGGTTACATGATGATCCAACGGTCACAAATTATAACAGAATGGTTCCGTAACAGGACTATATATAAATGGTGTGAACAAGGTTTTGAATGGTGTTGATATGGCTCATATATTGACAAAGGAAGGAGGCAGGCTGATGCCTGCGAGCGTAACGGAGCGAACGTAGCGAGGGAAGCGGAGCGACCGAGCGAAGGGTACGGTACAGGGTATTTAAGTAAATTAATACCTTGTAGGGTTATAGTATAAATACATGGTGTATTGATGTATTTGAGATTATTGAGAATAATAAAAATCCCTCAGCCGCCGTGGACGTAGGCACATTGCCGAACCACGTAAATCTTGTGTTGTTTACTTTTCTCGTTTTTAATTCGTATGCATATTGTCATCTACTCTCAACAAATGGTCATGCCCTAAATAATATTTTTGTTCATAGAACTCAGAAATTCGAAAGGCAAATTGTTTGCGTTTTCTCACACACTGATCAGTTCTCCAAGATTTCTGTAACGCATATATACATGTTTATGTTGATTAATTCTCGTTTCGTATTTCAAATATCTTTGCTAAAACTTAAATAATTACTAATTTGGTGGTCAAACAAATTCATACGAACGCGCTATTCAACTGTTTTGTCCCAAGCCAAACGAAGACCATGGAAAAGGCCCCATAACTCCGCCCCAGTTATAGAACAGTACCCCACATTCATGAGAGGAATGTTTTGGTTGAAGTGGATAATAGCAGTGTCGTGGATATAGTTCTAGGGGATGATGATAATTTTGGTCTTCATGGTACCATTATACAGGCCATTCGAGAGTTAATCAAGCGGGAGTGGAGGGTTCGTGTGTCCCACATTTATCGGGAAGGGAATTTCTCGGCCGACAAGTTAGCTTCGTTTGCTGCTGACGTTCCGGTTGGGATCCATCGACTTAGTGCCCCGCCACAAGATCTTGGTCATTGGTTGTGCTATGATATCGTCGGGGTGGCTCGTTCACATCGTGTGCTACTGTAGTGATCTTTAGGCTTCGGCCTCCTTTATTGTACCCAAAAAAAAAAAAAATATATGTTGATCCATTGACCTAAAAAAAAGATAATGTGAAATTCGACTATAAATTAGCTGTTGACATTTTTCATGCATCTGTTTATTTACTTTTTTTCCAGTAGCGTCGTAAGGAATGAAAAACACCCTGGGCTGACCACCGGTAAAACTACAATTTGAAAGTAGAATTGATCGAGTTGTTCGCTGATACATTTTTGGTTCGACTTGTGAAGGTAAGCTATAAAAGAACTCTTTTAACAAACAAGTCGAGTCAAGTTTGTTTATGAATATAAATCTCACTTTTTATACAGATATTGGACGGACAAATTAAGTCAAACACATTCACGCATAAACGAATCGTGTTCATGAACAACCCTTGTATGATTTTGGGTTTATGGAACAAGCTGAGCTTGAGCGATTCTTTGGCTTGTTTATTAAATTTTGTCGAGCTGAGCAAGCTCGTTTATTAAATATCACGAGCTCGGAAACAAAGGCTAGATTCAGCTAGAATTACACTCCTACTGACATGTATGAGACGAAAAAAAGTACAAGAAACTTTGAAGTAAATATAAAAATTTTATGTTAATTATAGATACTCAAAGTGCGACTAGACTAAAAAAACAAAAAAAAAAATTGTACATGTTATGATGTGTCACTAATAAAAATTTGACATACTTCAACAAAAAATCTGACGGTAGTATTCCAATAAAAATTCCACCAGATTTTTCAGTCGTATAGCTTGTATTGGAACAATTCCAAAGAAATTCGAACAAAAATATTTCGTTGGAATGAGTTTTCCATTTGAGATTTGATTGGAGTGGATGATTCCAACGACTATTTTTCCAACGTCTTTTACTATAAGAAGTTTCGCTGGAATTTTTATTTCTACGCAGAATCAATCGTTGAAAAATTTATTGTTGGCATCCTCGAAATCAAATGAAAATTCCAATAGAAAATTCATTATAAGAAAATACTTTTTGTTGGAATTTCAGTATGAAACCATTAGAAATTTCCAACAAAAACAATAGTATTGAAATATCCATTGAAATTGCCGTGAAATTTTATTTATAATATAATTTTGTTGGAATTTTCTTTTGAAATGTCATCATTTGTTATAGTGTGTTGCACTTTATAAAATGAACGATCTTGTTAAAATCATATTAATGCAATTAATATATAATAAAATAGAGTAAGTTTTCTTTTTATAGAGTAAAGACAAAAATACGAAAAAAAAAAAANAAAAAAAAAAAAAAAATAAATCAACAACATTAATAAGTTTCGATATACAGTAAACAAAAAAAAAACCAAATTTTATATAATTATCTATTTATTTGTGACAACCACTAGAATGGTTATTGAAATTATGCATTATAGTTAAAATAAATCACTCAAACAAACCTATGGAACAAAACAAACCTATAGGAAGATAAAATGTGCATCTATATCTATATCTATACTTATATAAAAAGTCATCATATTTACCAAATTAGTAGTAAGAAAAGTCAAAGATAATTAATGCATTTTTTTTTCATCAAGTATTTTATTTAATTATTTTATAAATTGTTTTATCCCACAACACATTTTCGATACAACTTATCATGATTTTTCTATTGTGATTAAAAACCAAATTTTATATTTAAAATCTTGAGAAATTATTATTATTATTTTTATAAAGCACATATTATTTGTTAAAAAATGTGTATATATATATGTATAATACACATCACAGTACCATGATAGCTGATTTAAATTTCAACCTAATGTCAATGATTTAAATTTGAACACACCTATGCGTTTGACCAAATGTCTGATTGATTTAAAATTGTGCCCATAAAAAATTATTTAAATTTAAACACACCATACATTTTATGTATTTTTTATTTATAAATATATTGAAAGTGGCATTTAATGGACGTTATATAAAATTATATTTACAATGAATAAAAGTTTGAATGAATAATTAGTAAGGTTATTCATTATGTTTGTGACTTATGAGACACGGATACATAATTTCATACATATTTGTCAGAAGGCGGCTTAATAATTTTCATAGATTTCTTTTTATGATATAATAAAATAATAATTATATATTTATATGATGAACAAGAATAAGTAAAACAATTACTTTCTCTTATATCAAGGGATAAATTTATATGCTAAAATTAAATTTTTATTAGTATAAATGTTTTTGTTAGATAATATATTAATTAAATTACAAGTTAGCCCTAAAATGCTTATATTTAATGTTCTGGCTAAAAAAAACCATTGGTTAAAGGATGTGAAAAAAAAGCATATAACCCTATTGTTTTTAGACTTAACGTTGATTAAAAGATGTAGAAAATAGATAATAATTCTATTACTTTTCAGATTTAAACGGAAAAGACTGTGAAAATAACTCATTTAATATCTCTGTCTCATGCATCGCACGGGGTACGTACTAGTATATATTAAAAGCCAACCTATTTACCAAAAACAGTAGCAAGAAAAGTCAACACACATTTAATGCATACTTATTTAAAATTTTTTTACTATATGCATTAAATGCTTGCATATTTACATTTACTATCCAAATATGATCTTCAAGATTTTTTCCTTAAATAATTTATGCAATGATTTTACTGATATCCATTATAATTAATATTTGTCGAGTAATGTTTTTTAAACTTTATTTAATAATATAACACTAATATTTTTACAAAAATTAATATTATTTATAATTTAAAAGATAATAATCACATCATTAAATGATTTTATTGATGGTTAGATAATAAAATTATATTAGTTATTCTTTAAAAATTCGACATGTTATTTATTTGTATATTATTGTCAACTATGATAGTGTTTTTATCACTTTTTTTTGTTATATTTAAAAAATGAACTTATTGTAAAATATTTTTCTATTGCATAGTATGTTAAATAAACTATAAAGCCTTAGGATGAAAATTAGAAAAAAAATCTCTTGATTGTGTAAGGGATTTATTTTTTGGCAATTGCTAAATCATTTTTTTTTTTTAAAAAAAATATTATTATGAGAAAATTGAATTCTAAAAAACATGTGTGTGTATTTTGTAAACATTTATACTCAAAATTTTATTTTAAATTTCATTACATAAAGAAGACTACTTCTATAACTTTTATAAATAATAATAATTACATTATAAGACTGTAAATTTTATAATAAAATAATAATTGGGTATTATATGGTGAACAATAATTAATAAAATTTTTATTTTATCCTATATCAATGAATAAATATGTATTTTAAAATCAAATAAATATTAGTATGACGTGTTAGCGGAATTATATATTAATTAACATGTTAATTTTTTGGCTTAAATAAACGTCACTTATTAAAAGATGTGAAATATGGATGATCCAAGCCTATTGTTTTTTTGTCTAGACGTACAAGTCCTGTAGAAATAATTGATTTATTATATGTATCATGTGCATCGTACGGGGTATGCACTAATAAATGACCTTAAAATTGTGCACCCGTGCATCACCCGTGTTCACATTTTGGCCTACTACAGGTCACGTACTATATATATCCCGTACAATTTTTTATTTATTTATATAATTATAGAATAGAAAAATGACCTTAAAATTGTGCACCTCGTGCATCGCATGAGCTCTGTACTAGTATGTAATAAACACGCGTGAATGCTAAAGTGTTACATCTGATAAAATATAATAGGCAATATTGCATCAAAATGCACAAACTTCTAACTTTTTGCAATTTAATCACCACCTTTCAAAGTTTGCAACTAAGTACACCAGCTTTAGACATTTGGCAAATCGAAATATGTCAAACGGAAACCGGCACCTGCTTTCTTACGTGGTATCGTCGGAAACTCACATAGAAATCGAAAACACACGTGGAAGTCCAAAAATAACAAACAAAAATTTAAAATGCCACAAAATCAGTCTACCTGACAGATTTGCTAAAAAAAATCAAAATTAAGTAGCTCCTCAGCCCTAAATTCAAAATCAATCTAACAACTAAGAACTCTAAATTGCAAAATTGTCGAACAATTTGAACCATGGGGGGAGATTTATCAATCTTGATGGTTATGTAGATTATTTTGGAGGTGAGTTATTTTGGCCACAAGAGAACATTTTGAATTGATCGACATTTTTCAATTTAGGATTCATAGTTGTTCGATTGATTTTGAATTTAGGGCTAAGGAGCTACTTAATTTTGGTTTTATTTTAGCAAATCTGCCAAGTAGACTGATTTTTATGGCATTTTAATTTTTTGTTTGGTATTTTTAGACTTCCACGTGTGTTTCATATTTCCACGTGAGTTTCCGACATTGCCACGTAAAAAAGTCGGTGCCGGTTTCTGTTTGGCATGCTTCGATTTGCCAAATGTCTAAAGCTGGTGTACTTAGTTGCAAACTTTGAAAGGTGGTGATTAAATTGCAAAAAGTTAAAAGGTGGTGTATTTTGATGCAATTTTGCCAATATAATATTACAACATGGGCTAAATGTATGGGCTATTCATATTTATATGGGCTATTCTTTTTAAAAATAGATTATGTAGCTTGGGCTGGTGCCCACCCCTGCTTGAGCCCATATTGAACCACAAACAATTAAAAAGTTAATCTCTGCTAGAGATGATAGGATGGGATAATGTTGGTTAACCAACCTTATCATTTCTTTACTAGACTAGTTAGGGATTATGATATAGCTGATGTGTTGCAAGTGTGGCACGTGGGTCCCATGGTATTAAATCTACGTGCGTGGTTAATTCTGTCCGCCCATTTTGGGCGGATAATTATATCCCAGCTTTTGTCTTCCCATTTTGTCCAAAAAAAAGGATGTCAAATGTCTTTTTTACCCCACAATATCATGAAAATTACGAAAATAGAAATTATAAATGTAAGAAATTTGTCCGAAAATTGCACTGCTCCTCATCGTTTTCGTGTTGCCCTAGCTGCTCCCGTAATACCTCCTTCTTCTTGTTGTTTTGTTTTTTTTTTTTTCGAATTTTGGACTATGGTTGAACCTAACTAGGCTCGTAGGTGTCAACTTGTACAGTTTTGGTGACAGATCGATCTCGAAGATCTACTTCTGATCGACTTCACTCTTGAAGGTAATTGATATGCAAATTCGGATTTCCAACAACTTTTTTTTTTTCCTCCGACGATGGCCGTCTGGCCGTCCAACTTCCTCAATTTTGGGTCCACGATTTCTTCGAAGGGGAGGGTCGAATTTTAGGCCACGAGCTCTGTGTGTGTTTTTCCCAATTACATCTGCAAATGAGGCGAGAGCTCTGTGTGTGTTTTTCCCAATTACATCTGCAAATGAGGGATAGACCAGGGCAAGATGGAAGGGTGGTTTTGTAATCTCAATTTTCCACAACATTTTTATGATGTTTAGTAAATAGAGGATTGGACAAGAACAATTATGCATCATGTTTAATAAATGGTGGACAAAAGCTGATGTGACAAGTTGAAGGGATTGTTGTGTCAAATCCCTCCATATCCCAATCATGTTTAGTAAAAGAGGCCTAAGAGCATCTCCAATGCTATGGTTTTGAAAGTCAATGATTTTGAGCACATGTCAATCCATCCATGTAGGAATAATGTTAAAAGAGTATAAATTTGAATCAAATTAGTATCTCCAATGCATCAATTTGATAAGAAGTTATTTGCATAGGTGGACCAACAAAAATAATCATTAATACAAGAACAATAAAAAAATTAAATCAAATATAAAGTGAATTAATTAGACATTATGTTTAACATGGTGTTAGATATCTATATATATAATTGCTAGCTAATCATTAAATAAAACCTCATAAATAAAACTTAATTAATAAAACCTCATTTATTTTCCCTCTAAAAGAAGTTACAAAATTTGTCATTTATATTTTGTCTTTCACATTAATACACCCCTATTAAGTGTAATCATGTAAAAAAATTAATAGCATTAACAATTATATAATATAATAGCAAAAAATAGCATTAACTACTATAATAATAATGATAATAATAATAATAATAATAATAATAATAATAATAACAATAATAATAATAACAATAATAATAGTAATAATAATAATAATAATATCTTGAAACAATAAAATTGTTTATACTTATGTAATTTATATTTAGTGTGAAATATTATGATTTGGTAATAGCATTAACTATTGTATAATATAATAGCAAAAAAATACATGATTACACTTAATAGGGTGTATTAATGTGAAAGGCAAAATATGAATGACAAATTTTGTAACTTCTTTTGGAGGGAAAAAAAATGAGGATTTATTAATTAGGTTTTATAAATACATGATTACACTTAATTAAGTTTTATGAATGATATTATTATTATTATTATTATTATTATTATTATTATTATTTTAATTTTATATTTTATGAAACATTTTTCTTTAGAAACAATTAGTAAATAGTTTTAATAGTATAGTAAAAAAAACTTTAAAAAATCTTATATACAATTGTCGTTGTAATAAGAATAGTAATAATAATAATAATTATAATAATAATAATAAAATTTTCAAGTAAATTATTTGACCATGATCCCTCCAAATTATAAAAAACATTACCCACAATTTTTTTTAATCAATATAGTGATTCATATGTATTCAAATAATTTATATAAATATTATTTTATTTTTACTAATGATTAAATTTGAAAATGTGGTATGTCCATTATATAGAATTTTAATATTAAATTCACATATCTTGAAAATGTGATGTGTTTATTTTCTAGAATTTTAATATTAAATTCACATATCTTGAAAATGTGATATGCTTATCATCTATAATTATAGGCAAAATGGCGGGAATTAACACGACCTTTACGCGTTTGGCAATTTAATCACGACCTTCAAACCTTGTCAGAAAAATACATGACCTTTACAATTTTGGCAACCCGATACATACATCTAACTGCCGTCAACGGAAGTGTGATGTGGAAATTTAACTTGACGGAAACACCAAACGGGCGTCCGAGTCAGCTTCCAGGTGGCAATAAACCTAGTATAAAAGACGCTTCTTCCCCCAAATTCACCATAATCGTCCATTTTTCCCCAAATTCACCACAATTCGTTTTGCCCTAACCCTAATTCACCCCAATTTGCCCCGAAATGTCGTCATCTTCTAGCTCAGATTCAAGGAGATTGAAATCAGTATGTTTCCATGGAGACGAAGCAGTTATATTCACGTCAAATACCGACCTCAATCCTTGTCGTCGATTCCGACGTTGCCGCAACATACAGGTGACTACGATTTCGTTTTGCAATTTTGTTTTTTATTCTGTTTCGTGCCGATATGACTACAATCGTGCCGCTGTGAGTGCAATTTGGCTTTGTTTTTGTAATTTCATGTGTGACCATTCTGATATGAAATGCTGAGTTCAATTTCAAATGACGAGTTCAATTTGATGAAATGAACACAGAAAAAACGAGTGGAATTTGAAATTTCAGTTTATCATATGAGATGAAAATTGATAATTTTTGCCTTAGGACTGTGTTTTTTCAGTTATTGTGTTTTGTTCTAATTCCAATCCTTGCTTATCTGTATAAGAATGCATGTACATACTTTTCTTGGGTTGATCCGGAGCTTGGACCATTTCAGAAATTATGTTTTCTGAAACTGAAGGCTGAGAAGGCATTATTTGAGGAGCAATTAAAATGCAGAGATGTTACTGAAGTAGCATTGGTTGAGAGGCTGAAAATGAAGGAAGATGAACTATTGTATCTTAAATCCAAAGTAAATGAGTTGGAGGAGCAAGTACAAGTCTTGTCCAAGAGAAACAGATTCAGATATCCTATTGTGTGTGTGTCAGTTGTGTTATTTGTTGTTTTGCTTTTGTTCTTTGGTAAAGAGGAAAATGGTTGACAACCTTCTGTACAAGACTTGTCCAATAGAACCAATTATGATGAACTTGGTGTAGGACAACCTTTTGTTAAGGAAATTGCAATGTATGTTGTTATCTGAATTAAGTGTATGCTGCCTTTTTGTAACTTCATTTCGGTTGTTAATGAAATTTTATATTGAATCAGTTTATGTTTTTGTGTAAGTTCATTTTAGTGTATGTTGGTGTCATATGCACAAAAATCCTATAAGCCAAACAAATGTGGTACATTCAATCATCAGCACATAACAATATGCACAAGCATCTTAAATACCAAACAACCTCAACAAACACCAACTAAAGCCATGTTAAAAACAAAAGTCTTGTTGCCATCCTTATAAAATCAAAAGTCATATCCAATCCAAATTCCACAACCAAAACATCAAATCCAAATCCAAATCCAAATTTAGATAATACATTGCTAACAACTGCAGCTCCAATCCCACATCAAACCAGAAAACATGAAAAAACACAGTAGTTCACAACATGCATCCCCCAAAACCCAAACAACAGTAGTTCACAACATACATCCCCATGACAACTAACAAGGGTTAAAATTACACACACTCTCTTGTGTCCCCTGATCTCTTGGGCAATTCTTGGATGTTTGTTTCTTTTGTCCAGGTGATGATCCTGCTCTTCTGTGAGGTACAAAGTGAGCTCTATTTTGCCCTGGAATCTGATTAAGAATTTGTGGGACAAAAACAAATTAAGTTAATATCTGAAATATGCACTGCAATTGGTACAAGAAAAGTATGTGGTAACAATGAAGCATACCCTCATATAAATGTCTCCTGTCTGCTCAGAGACCATCACACCAAATCCTTTATTGGCCTAAACAAGCAAAGACACAAATAAGTTAATAAACTGATATTATGCTTTATGTAAGAAAATAATAGCTTTTACCATTGCTCTGTCTTTTGCCCTAATAGCTTGCAGAGGTTGAGAAGATTGTCCAACACTCCTGATTCTAGAACTCTTTCTTGTTTGTTGCATAGCAGCCGTGGCTGATCTAGTAGTTGGGGCTGTTCTTGTGGCTGAAGCTGCTCTTGTGACCTTGGTTGCTCTTGTGCTTGTGGTTGCTTTTGTGGATGGGGCTTGTGTTGGTGGTGCTGTTGGGGCTTGTGTTTGTGGTGCTTTTGTTGGTGCTCTTAGGGCTTCTATTGGGGCTGGTGTTGGGACTGGTGGTGGGTTGGTTGATGTTGAATTTGTTGGTGTTGGGATTGTTGGTGTTGGGACTGCTGGTGTTGGTGTTACAGTCCAATCTTTTGCAGAAGACTCCACATGTTGCTCCCTTGTACTTGGTCTCCCTCTCTTTTTCTACAATTTATCAACAAGGATATGAACAGAATGCATTATAAAAGTTTATAAATAAGCAAAAACAATTAAACTTACTCTTGTCTGTGCAGGAGCAGCTTCATTGCGGCAAGTCCTGATGTTATGCCCAATTTTCTTGCATTTTTGGACAGTCATTTGTAGTCCAAATCTCTTCAGCTTAGTGTCACTTTTGGCCTCTTCTTCAGGAGCTTTTCTCCTTTTTATTTTAGGTCTACCAGGCATCTTTTTAAATGGAGGTGGCTTCACAGTGGACCCAGATGCTTCAGGCCACATTTTAGGCCCATTTAATGGTTCAAGACTAAAAGAGTATGCTTTCAAATTTCTTTCTACACTGAAGTATGAGCTGACAAAGTCCACTACATCCCTCTTCATGTACTGAATTGCAGAACAAGCATGGATACATGGTATACCAGATATATCCCAGCTTCTACAACTACATGTCAGGCACTTCAAATCAACCACAAACTGATCATCTGATATGGCAACTTGAAATTTTTCACCCACTGCAGGTTTTGTCACACACAACCTACTTCTCAACTTATTTTCCTCAATTTTTTTCCTTATCCTAGGACATATTGTGTCATTCAGTCCACTAGTCAACATTAGTTTGTGATGCTGTCTTTCCATTACATAAGTTCTAATACTCTCAAGCATCTCAACAATTGGTTTTTTTCTTGCCTTCACTATGGTACTGTTGAAAGTTTCACATACATTATTAAGTATCATATCACATTTTGGATTCTCAAGGATAAAGGCTTTACAGAACCTGAAATTTTCCATGCCCATGAAATCATCATAAGCCTCCTTAGCCACTGTCTTCATCCCTTCAAGTGCTTCCTTATATTCTGCCTTGTGTGTGCTATGCACTACCCTCCAGAAACAGCTCTTCAGTGCACTGCCTTTGTGTGATTTCTTCAAATTCATGTACACATGTCGTGCACAATTTCTATGTTCTGCATGTGGTGAGAGGTCCCTTATAGCAGCAATGAGTCCCTACATAATGAGATAAGTCAGAACATATATTAAAGATAAGTCAAACAACCAAATATATTAGTGCACATATTGAAAGAACTAACCTTTTGCTGATCACTGATAAATGTCCATCCAAGTCCATCTGATATCCCCAAATCTTGAAAAAGTATGTCTAGAAACCATTTCCAATTGCTTTCATTCTCAGAATCCACAACTGCCCATGCCAATGGAAATATCTGGTTGTTCCCATCCTTCCCAACAGCACACAATAATACACCTCCTAAAAAGGTCTTCAAGAAAGCCCCATCAAGGCCAATAATTGGCCTACAGCCTTGCAAGAAACCGTGTCTTAGTGCACTAAAACCTACATAAAAACATTTGAATACACTGCCACTCTCCAATTTCAGCTGAAATGTGCCATTTCTATCAACCCTTTGAAGCTCTGCAATGTACTTCCTAAGTTTTCCATAGTGCTCCTCCTCTGTACCTCTAAGCAGTTTAAGAGCCTTAGTTTTTGCTTTGTACAGTTTCCACCTAGAGGGTTGCACACCATATTTTTCACTGATAGAATCCTCTAAGTCAGAAATTTTCATCTTAGGCTTCTTTCTAATCATAGGTAGATATTCCCCAGCAACCCAAGAAG
Organism: Striga hermonthica; assembly: GCA_902706635.1. Lineage (NCBI taxonomy): Eukaryota > Viridiplantae > Streptophyta > Magnoliopsida > Lamiales > Orobanchaceae > Striga > Striga hermonthica. Next base: position 2,850,576 of record CACSLK010027752.1, on the reverse strand, counting down.
CAGTTGCTTGTTTAGTGTTCAAGTCCCTATGGCAGCTGTGGCTACTAACAAAGGTCTTCACAGCCACACTACCTTCACCTTTTATCAGACTAGCATAAAGCCTCCATGGACAACCAACTTCACACCTAGCTTCAATCTGACTTGAACTACTTCTGACAAAACTTATGTTGCAGCCATTATAAATTGCATAATTCTGAACTGCCTTCCTACATTGCCCAATGGTTTCAAATCTCATCCCAAGCTGAAATTGGAAGGTCTGCAGATCTCCTTTTCCATCATAAACTATTTTTTTCTTCTTAGGCCTTGCTTCATCATCATCATCACCACTAGATGAGTCAGTGTTGACATTCCCTTCAGAATCTTCATATTCTGACTCATTATCTCTTGCAGGTATATTGTTGTCATCAGCCTCATGATGTGAAGATGGTTGTGCAAATGACATGTTTGCATCTCCATCATCTGTTGACTGTCTGGAGTCCAAAGCTTCTCTCATAGCCTGAAGATACTCCTCATCATCTGTCCCTAAATCTTCATCAGACAAACCATCA
>CACSLK010027752.1:2828766-2845838 GCA_902706635.1 Striga hermonthica | reverse complement strand
AATGATTTTAATTAAGATAATGAAGTCCTTAGGTGGAGCCATCTATATATATATAATTACTAGTTGATTCATTTAATAAAATATTTAAAAAAACATATTTTCATTTCCCTTCAAAAGGAGTTACATTTTTTTTAATTAATTACTCACTAATCTGCTAAAACCGTTACACCTTAATTTATGTATTTTTATTATTTATTTTTTGAATCAGTTAGTAAATTAATTCTAAATTTGGTAGCAAAATATTCAAATGTGTAACGGCTGATGTTGGAACTTAAAGTTAATTGACACATTCAGAGCTGTAACAACTATATTTGGTTGCATTGTTGGAAGAAAAAATATGATTGACACATATTTTTTGTTTCTTCTAAAAATTACAAACACCAATAATTTTTTTATTCATTTGAATTTTCTTAATATATGCCACAAATATATAAATTATTTTATTAATATTACTAATGTTGCATGGTTAATTAAAATTTAAATCTCAATTAATTTTGAATGATAAAAATAACTTAAGAAAAAGTAATAATTTTTATACGATAAAAGTACATATCTAATTAATAAATACAAACAAAAACGTATTTTATAGTTGTGCAAATGTGCATGATCAAATACTAATACTTTTAAAATCAAAACATTAGCACATGAAAGATCACATGGTTTTGTCATCTAATCATGAATGGTTTACTAAATTTGATTTATTCAATGTGGAAAATGGTAATAAATAAATAAATAAAGGAATAATAATAGAATTGACGACTTCCTGGGTGTCAAAGCTCACAGTATGCAACCTAACCCCAACAAATTTCGAGCTAAAGTTTACCACTAACAAACCATTCATCATAATTTCCAAGTTATATATTTAATCACAAATTGAACATAAACATAATTTAGTTAAAACGCATTAATAACAAATCATTAAACATAATTTAGTTAAATTGCATCAAAATATTATTAAACTTTGAAATTTTCATCCCAACATAGAATCAGTATATTAAAAGCATAAAATCAATTGCAATTTGCAACATAGAATATATCACCATTAAATATCACAACAAAATTTCAGCCAATGGCAGATGATAATTGCGTTTGTTCAATAAAGCAAATGTAATATCAAGAACACAGCATAAAACATAACATCCCAAAAAAAAAAAAAAAATGTGGCTCTTACGCAGATTTCTTGGCCTCGTCGATCTTTTTCTTTCGTTCTTTCAGGAGCCGTACATGACCCTGTTTCTTCTTTTTGCCCATCTGACGAATAAAGCAAACGGATATAAGCAACATTTATTAAAGGGAAAAAAAAAAAAAAAAAAAAACGAGATCTCGGATAAGTGAGCAGATTTTCAAAATATCCAACATAAAATAATTTCGAATTATTACCTCCATGGCTTCTAAAAGTCGAGCCCTTTTGCGTGACATTCCAATCTTTGACATACTAGAAGCATCCTCGGCCATTTGAATCAAATCGGGGGCTGTGTCGATTTCGGTATAACCCTCGGCTTCAATGCCACTGGGGAGAGATGAATACTGTTCACCTTGGAGCTCTCGTTTGAGCTCCTCGTGATACTGCTTCTGCTTTGTTAACATCTGAATCCATTGAAATACATAAAAATACTTTAGCTGCAGAGAAGGATATTTTATTTTATACCGTTCATTTATATATTATATTTAGCTGCAAAGAGATAATTATGATATGAGACTAGTAACTCAGCGGTATAATTTACATAGAATCACCATGAAACAAGATTACACTTCTCGTTACTTCATAATATGCAGAAGAAAAAAATCTATGGATTTTATCAAATCAAATGTAGTCCGATAAACAAGATGTTGCGGCACAACAACTACTAGTTAACTTTTGAGTGATTTCTAGTAGCCAATTAGTTCAGATTCATGACTCATGAGTCGACATTCTCATACTCAGTCACAAACTTTGACTACAATTTAAAATTAGGCTCTCATGCAGGAAAAGATCAAATACCTTCTGTTTTCTCTCAGCAGCATCAATAGCTTCTTTCCGGTCACTAATGCTAAGTAAACTGTGAGGGTCATCCAAATCTTCTTTTCCCGTGCCAGGCAACGGTAGGATATCGTTTCTTTGAGCATTCTTCAGTCGCTCAATAGCTTCTGCATACTCAGGAACATGACCTTCTGCTTCATTGTCTACAAATGGGGATAAATGTGGCGGAGGAACACTGCAAAAAGAAAGTAAAATATAAACAAAGAAAAAAAAAGTGAATATAAGATTATTTTTTGTAAAACTAGCTGATAGCTGATAAGCTAGCTTATAACTTATAAGTGATTTTCGAACTTATGACTTAGGCCTATGACTTAGGCCATGTTTGATAAAACTAGCTGATATAGCTTATCAGTAATTTTCTAGCTTATGACTGACAAGCTATAAAATAAAAATTTAAACAAGCTTATTTGAAACCCAAATAAGCTAGAGCTTTTTAAAAAAGCTTGTCCTACCAAACGGAGCTTATTTGAATATACCAAACGGAGCTTATTTGAATACAAGGAGCTTATAAGCTAACACAATAAGTTATAAGCTAGCTAATTTGTCTACTAACCATAACCTTGTTGCTGAAAAGCTTATATGATAAAAGTATTTGGTAAAATTAGTTGATAAGCTAGCTGAAATAAAAATTTCAACGAGGATTTTTTGAAAAGCTACCCAGAGAAGCTTTATGAGATAAGCTCAAGCTTTTTAAAAAAGCTCGTCCTACCAAATGAATTATTTGAATACCAATGCAAGAAGCTTAGCTAAGAAATAAACTATAAGCTAGCTTATTTGGTTGTCAAACATAGCCTGACAAAAAGTTATCCACGTGAAGCAAGGGGTCCAAAGAAAATGGATAAATGACTTAAGAAAAGTGCGAGAGGAAATCGTTGTAGGATTACCATCCAACCATATATTTTTCGGTGGGCAATATAATGCGTGCATTGACACAATCATAAACCCACTGAGGCTGCAAATATTCTCTGGAAAGGAATTTGCGTCCCTGAGATGGTCTATCAACAATCTGCACAAATATTGAAAAAAAAAAAAATACTGATTGCACACATGGCACTAGCAAGAATAAAACTATGGTACCAAAGAGAATAGCTTGCGATACATATAGACCTAGAAAGCCCCTTCGCATATGAAAATGGTTAGACTTTATCAGTAAATAAACACGTAGAAGCTCATCAACTTGGATCCACACTGTTGAACTTCAACAAAAGAAGCATCCAGAAATGTAAAAACCGCTCTAACTTCAAACCTTACTATGTTTTGGGGGTTAAAGAGGCAAAAAGTCGGCAAAGAACAAGATGCAGAATGAACTGTTTACTAGAGATCATAGTTTTAAATGGCAAATGGCGAGGCAACGCGATCAGTCCGTAGCCTCGCACGAGCGAGGCGATTCGCCATGGCGAGGCCTCGGCAACACAAGCCATCAAAGCTGAAAATATATATATATATAGTAATATCATATATTTAAGTTTAAGTGTCAAAAATAAACTTAAATATCCTCAAAGAAAATGGTATTAATTAAATTTTAGTTGTAATTACTAAAAGCATCTAAAACTTAAACGTGAATACTAGTAACATAACAAAGAAAAAACATTGAATTTATAATATGTAGTAACATAAAATAGAAAAATGTCAAAGAAGGTAAATAATGAGGGTAAAGTATAAGTAAATAAAAGAAAAGATGTTGCACCCTTTCACCTTTGACTATTGCCATACTAGTAACATAAATAAAGTAAAAAATGAAGAAAGAAGAAAAAGGGAGGCGAAATGGGATGGGTCGGTCGTGGGTTTCTACAATTTTCAAATCTGAGAAGCATAGGGAGTTCTTTCGCAAAAACCCTAGTTTGGGGAAAAGCCATTTAGGGATTTGTCACTGAAGTTTTTTTGCTTCCGTATTCTCAGTCAAAAGCCCTAGTTTTCAGTCTGGGAGATGAAGTGAAGAAAGAGCACAACTGTTTTAATTTTATTCTCTTTCCAAAAAGTGTTACACATTTTCTTTTGTTTTTTTATTTTTAATGGTCTGCACCTTTAATTCCTCATAAAGACGCCGAGGCGCGCCTCACAAGCGCCTCTCGCCACGCGAAAAGGCGAGCCGAGGCGACCTGAAGCGAGTGCCTCACGAACAGGGCCGTCTCAGGCAGTGCGAGGCGATGTGGCCCTCGCCTCGGTCGCCTCGCCTCGAGGCGTCGCCATTTTAAACTATGCTAGAGATAATCATGAAATAACAATAATAATATCCACAACTCAACAAATAAACAAAATTGAACCAAACAAGGTAGGCAGCAAATGGCGAAAGGGTATGAGTATTTTGATAAGGACTAAACAATAACCAGAAAAAACCACTACTAAATACTATCCGACCTATTAGTACATAGACAACATCAATCCACGTATTATCTAATGATCGCTTATTTTTTTCTTTAGAAAAAACTGTTACATTAAGGAAAAGCATATACACAGATAAAACACTATACATAATTGCACAGAACTAATCTGACAAGTCATTTCTGCATCACCTTCATAAATGCTAAGTGCATATATTATAAAATCATGAAATGCACCTGATGAGTGATACTATGGTCAGACTCCTCAAATGGTGCACCTTCACCTTCCCAAGAAACTGTACCGCCGAAAGCAGGAATGATGAACAGTAATGACTCTCTAGGAACCTGAACAATGATTGATTTCAGACAAGTCAATAAAGATTAGACGATAAACGAAGACGACTCAAAATATTAATCGATCGCCCCAATGCTGTGCAGGACTAAAAAGAGAGCCGAAAAAGGCTGACAATAATAAGTATAGGAGCCAGTAAAGCAAACCAATTAGCAATGGAACCACAAGATACAGATTATGTGAAGTAGAATCCTGACCCAGTTGAATAATCTTGTTGGGTAAAGTTTCCTTTAATAGGGTCACAGAGAAGATAGCAGATATTGCTCTGCTTTGATCACTCAGGGGAGAACAAAATTAAAAAGAAATAAAAAGGAAGAAACAAAAAGTTAATGTAGAAAGAATATAATAGTATCTCACCTCACGACTCAAGAAAAATTTCATGTTCCTGAAGAGATTTTTGCATTCCTGTGTTTCAGCATCTTCCTCATCCTCATTAGCGACATCTTCAACAAGGTGCATCAAAGCACCAGCTTCATTGGAAGGAAGCTGTTGCTGAAGCTGGGCAAGCCTGAGTTCAGATTCATCAGGTTTTGTCCCCTCAAGCTGGTTGGTCTGCTCAGATCCAGATGAAGTATCCATTTGCATAGAGGAACTTTGAGCATGAGCATCAAAGTATCTTGACAAGGCATAAAGATCTGTATGTGTTCGAACAACACCAATAGATTAGTAAACAGATATTAGCAACATTCTTCCTTCTTCTACTCTAGAAATACTTCTTCTACTCTACAAATTCTTTTATTTCATTAACTTCTCACAATCTTCAATATTATTGATTTGAATATATTGCACAACAAATGGATAATGTCTTACCAGCAGCCAGAGCTTCAAGTCGAGGGTCCAAAATGGGTGGATACTTCACATTTATTGACTGATAAAGTTTGTAATTAACAAATGCAAGAAGAGTCTGCAAACAAACTGATATTAGAAAGCTGCACCAGAAAAATACATAACACATATCACATACCAGGTTACTACATAATCAGTTAATTAGTAGATATCATATTTTGCAAACTCAAGCAATAAAAAAGGGTTGAATTTTAACATCTTTATTTTTCAATAAATCTCTTAAAAAAGTAATATGGGTCCAATGTCTAAATGAAAGAAAAAACCAAAACTTTGGTCCTCTTTCCCCATATAGGCACTGTTGGAGTACTCAGATTAGAATAAACATAGAAGCAGGCATGGACTAACCTCATAGAATTCCAAAAAAGTTAGCAGAACTCTATAATCCACTTCAGGCAGAACTTGTTGCAGTGCATGTGGAGTTAACCAAGTAATTTTTTGCCCCTCAACCTCAGCCTGAGAGAACAAGAAACAATTGGTACGGTAATTAATGCAATATTAAACAATACATAATAATTAAAAAAAAACACTTGCATTATTCATACGTACTTGATAATAAATTCCTTTTACAGAAATGAAGGTCTTCCTTAGTTTATGCGTGCGGGAAATATAAGCCTGCCACTCATGACTCAACCTACAAGCAATCATTGAAGGAAAACATCAGCAAACAAGTGGAACAGGAAAGCTAATAAGCTATGTCATACAGAATCAATAAAACAAATATGAAGCAAATTTGACCTTCTGCAATTATGGACACGGCTTACAGGTATCTTCTCTCCATCAACAGCCCTATCCACAGCAGGCAATGCTGCAAATAGGTGTACCATACTCAGACAGTCATCAAGATCCCTCAGTGCATCAATGAACTTGGGATACCTAAAAAGGCGAGTAGAAGTACAGGTAAACAAACAGCAACAAGTGAGAATCATCATTGTATACCAAGCACAAAAGAAACTTGAGATTACTAAGTTCACCTCTCTTTAATGAGCATGTCAAGAGTGTATGTAGGTTTGCGTGTCAACAATCGTTCGGCGAGATCCCTATTCTTCTTTGACATGGCCTTCTTCACCTTCTTCTCATAAGCTCGGATGTCCCTTAATCTCTCTAGTATTGGCTCATGTTTAAGGAACATTATATCTTTCATGTGATAATAAGAATGGTGATTTCCCTTCACCTTCTTCTTCGGTTCCCGAGGGAAAACACCTTTGAGGATGCATAATTTCCTGAGATAGTAGAACTCATAAGCAAATTTAACTCTCAACACTATTAAAAAAAACCATATAGTACACAACTAAAACTAGGTGATAGCAAATACAATATAACAAGAATACACATAACTAACCAAAATAATAGAGAACTCATAACATATGCAAACAAACATCACATCCTCATAGTGAGGAAACTAAAATCGAATATATGCATAAAAATCTTAGCAACAACAAATTAAAATATCGAAAACAAAGAACAAACCCATCAAAATATATACTTCAAAAAAACATGCCATAATTCGTATACAGACCAATAACAGATCAAAAACACACTCTCTTTTCCAGCTAAATAAACTAACTACAGCTCAATCGCCAGAAAATAAACTCCATCAGTGCGCGAAAAGTGTTCACAACATACTTTACAAAGCACAAATTAACGCATACACACGCAGAACAAAAACAAACCTGAAAACAGGAAGGGTGACTTGGAGGTATTTCACCGCTTGAGACCTCGTCACATACTTAGCGGCGTTACCTTCCTTTTTCTTTCCCTGAAAATCAAGCGCCGGGAAACAAAAAAATAAATGAAATGAGAGCTCAAGTTTCGGATAATGGCTTCTAGATAGGTGGTCCGATGAACGGTGGAGAGGAAACTTACGGCGGGCCTGTAGTGCTTCGGCATGGCGGCAGCCTCAGTACGGCGGAGAGAGAGAGAGCGATTGAAGTGAAGAGGAGACGAGGGTTTTGTTAACGGCACGAGTAAATGAAATCGATGTATTGGGCTGGGCCTTCACAGTCCAAAATAACCTATAGCCCAATTTAGAGACAAATTGTGGGCCAAGGCTGATTTTGGGGACTCTAGGTCCATATACACACTTTTGGATCTCTATCAATATAGGTTTGGAACATGACTTGGGTTTGGGACAAACCACAAATATGTTTGACAAATTTAACTACATGATGTGTCCTAAGTAAATTGATAGCTTATAAATTTGTTTTGATTTGATAATTGACAAAGTATGGCACTACAAAAAAAATTGTTATATTCCAACGAAAAATCTTATGGTAATATATTTCAATGAAAATTTCAACGGATATTCCAATGGTATAGCTTCCGTTGGAATGGTTCTCCGTTGGAATGTGTTTTTCATTGGAATTTTAGATGGAATTTAGTGATTCCAACGGCTATATTTCCAACGGTTTTTTACCGTAAGAATTTCCGTTGGAATTTTTATTTCTACCCCTGTTGGAAAATTCACCGTTGGAATCGTCAATATCCAATGGAAATTCCAATGGAAAACTCATTCCAACAGAATATTTATGTTGGAATTTCTGTTGGAATCCATTGAAAAATTTCAACGGAAATAATATTATTGAAATATCCGTTGGAATTGTCGTTGGAATCATTTTATTATAATAAATTTCCGTTGAAATTTCCTCATTTTCTTGTAGTGTGGTTGATAACTGAAAATCTAGTTGATTTTAAAAAAGTATTTGATAAATATAGTCGATAAGTGTCAATTGAAAGAAAAAAAATCTCAATACGTTTATTTGGAACGACACGTACATAACTTCTAAAATAAGCTCGACTCTTTATAAAAGAACTATTGTACCAAAACGAACCTATTTTGGTAGCTACTTGGAAAAGCTTTTGTCATAAACTTGATGCTTTTTGAAAAGTTTGTCCAAATAAAATCTTACCATACTAATATTATTTAACCTCATTTATTTTAAGTTGTAACCGAATTATTTGTATTATATTTTTCATATATAATTTATCATCTTTTGACGGTCATAGATTTGATGTCCATATCATATATACAAATTTAAAAGTAACTTCATCTATCTTTATAACTAATTAAAAGATAAGTTTAGTACCAAACGAGATTTGAAAATTAGAATTAAAACTATATCCCCCTATATATTAATACAGAACGCGCTGAGCCTACGTGGCTGTTTCTGGTGCTTCGGAATTCTATGTGGCAAAATTACATGCTTCGTTATTAGGCTTGGGTAAATTTTAATTTAATTAAAAACCAAAAATAATTAGGTTTGGATTACCATAAATATGTTGATTATTTATGGTCATGTTACATGTATTAATTGTATTTTAATATCATTCCTTATTATAACTATTGAATTGTATATATATTTTAAAAGTTAATAACTTTTGTATTTTTTATCAATTTTACATATGTAATATATCAAATTAATCTTCTTTTAATGAGCTTCGATTCAACATCCATATTGTATGTATAAAAAAAATAATTTATATTTTTCGTTATAACAATAATAAAATTATTTATTAATATTAATTAGAAAAATAAAATTATTTATCAACTAACATATTTATATTTCAAGTAGTTATATGATATAAGTTATAAAAACTAATATAATATAACACATGTAAGTCATAAGTAACACATATCATTTTAAAATATATAGTAATGTATTTTTTTGTAAAAAATAAACTAAATTTAATATAGTTTTCTCATTAATTTTAAAATTTAAGAATATTTTTTAACAAGCACCCGTGTAATACACGGGTGTTGTACTAGTTGTCTTATAAAACGAAATAAATATTTAGATTAATATACCATAAAATAATGTACTAATTAAATTTAATATACTATTCAACATTAATACTTGTGAAATTGGAAGTGACTAGTATTACTTCATCGCAACTTTTTACTCCTATATTCAAATTTTAAGTGGATTTAAAATCATATAAAAATAGTTAGATTAATGTAAACGAATATTACCACTAAAAATTATTTCGCATTTTAATTTATAATTATACACGTGCATACATGATACTTGAAAAATAATAGATGAGAGATCCAATCATCATTTAATATTAGAATGTAATTATAAAGTAACCATGTTTGTAAATTAATTTTATAAACTAAAAATAAAATCAGCAAAGGCAAAGTAGGAAATAATATTTGTTTTAACACATACAATTTTATAAATGTAATTAAAATGATTATCATTTTTTAACATTTGAGGGTAAGAAAAAAGGTATTATTTTAATTAGCCGTCACTTATTATCGTACGCAAAAAAAAAAAATAATAATAAAAAATAAAAAATAAATATTTCGTATATTTAATTTTATTATACAATTTTTTTTTCAAATAACCTTCTATTATTATTATTATTATTATTATTATTATTATTATTATTATTATTATTATTATTATTATTATTATTATATGGAGGATGATGATGTTAATGAGGGTCCGTTTGGCACGTAACTTGAAATTGCCGGTGCCTATGCAATAAATTGAGAACCGACACGCGTCCAATCATTGTGGGCTCACTCATTGTGGGCTCAACGCAAATTCACTTTTGGCGCCACCACACAACCGCCCCACGTGTCTTAACCACACGACTTTTGTTGGCCCAACACATTTCTCTACGTTAAAAAAACATAAATTATCTCTTATGTGTGGTTGTAATTTGTATATACAAAATCTCAATCTATATTCAATTTAAATTTTAAACTCAAAATAAAATTCCAATTTTACCTCAATTTTACTATTTAAAATATAAATATAATTAAATAATATAAACTCATCATTGTTACACATTACACCAACCTTAATTGACTATTCATTTTCTCACATAATTTTAATTTTTAATTAACTATCATTTCATTCCTTTACATCAAAACAATTTTAATTATTTTATTTTAAATATTATTTTTAACAAAATTATAATCCCACTAACAACTAATCATACCACTTAAATTTATTTTCACGTTTTAATTTCTTTGATTGACATATATTGTTAACTAATATTTTCTACATTGAAACCCAAACCCGACTAGTATTTTTATGTGTAATAGCAAATTTTTTAAGAAAAAAAATTATGTTAACTTTTTAACACATTTTTAAGTAAGAGTATGTAATTCCTCTTAATACTTATACACAATTTTCCAATTATTTAGGTAAGTATGTCATATGCTATGACTTTAAAGAGAAGTGCAAAGGCTATCTAATCGTATAATTAATTATTTCACAGTGTAACGAATCCATCATGCTATTTGTACTTATAATCAATTTTTTTTCCCTAATCGTGTTTGCGAGTAGAGCGGTAAATGAGTCGAGCTCCGAACATTTGAGTTTGAGTTTGAGAAAATTAACGAGTTGATAATGAGCTCAATCAAGCTTGAACTCTGTTTATTTGTTAACGAGTCAGGTGATATTAAAATTTTTAATAATCACATAAAATGTAAAAAAACATGTAAAAATTTCTCACTTTTTCCTGATTGTTCAGACCTTAGTCGACGTATATGTATTGGTCTCATGTGACGTTTAAATGAGCCCGATCAAATCATAGTATGATAGAAGATTAGGAATCAAAATTTAGGGAAAAACTCTCTCGCTCTTCGTCTTCCCCCGAAAATCCCCATTGACGTGCCCTAATTTTTTCCGTTTGCCTTCCCTGGCGGGGCCACTGGGGACGGTAGTCGGTTCAAGGTTGCCTGACGATACCTCAATTTGGTCTTGACCCGTCTTTTTGTCCGGTGAGGTGGACGACGCTCTCAAGTGGACTTCGCCCTTTCCTGGCTGCCATATTGGGACAAAGGTCGTCGGCTTTCATGGCGTCGAGATGGAGGCAAGCTGTGATATTGCTGCGAGGGCAGGTTATGGCTCCGATTGTTGAGGACTTGGTCGGGGTATAGATCAGCGGGATCTCCCTCTTGCTTTTTTCCCCCTGTTATGGAGGAAGGGAAGACCATTACGTCGGGCCGACCTGTCATGTGGGCTGGGAATGGGGCGGTGATGCTGTGGCGGGGAAAGATGTTCAGCTGTCCTTCGATCAAGGGGTTGGGCAGTTTCTGGTGCTGAAATGTGGGTCGTGGTCTGGTCTGTCTGGTGGTCGATCGTGGTTTTGCCGTCGAGGATTGCTTGGTGCGATTGTTCGATTATGAGAAGGGCTTTATTTTATGTTTATTGTATGTGTGTGTGTGTATTTATTTGTGTTTGTGCGTGATTTTTTTTTTTTTTTGTGTGTTATTATGTTGTTGGATCTAGATTCTACAGTTGGAAGTTTAGTTATTAGAGCATATGCAATGTACAATTTAATTCAACTATTTTTTTTTTTTTTGGTACAAAGAAAGAGGCCAAGGGCCTAGTTTAAGACTTGTCGGGGATACGAGACCCCCACACTATCATGCTCGAGCCAAGTACACAATCCGGGAGGTGGATAGGATAATATGTGAAGCCCGAGAGGGTACGAAGCCGCTAGATGGGCCATGAAGTCCGCCGCATAATTCACTTCTCGATGCACATGTTGGATCTTGACTTGCCATTCTCGACTAAGGAGTTCATGAATGGAGCTTACCATTGTACCTTGACCAACAACGTCTCCTTCCAAGGAAGACGCCAACCTCACCACACGTAAGTTGTCAACTTCAATTTCTACTTGCCGAAATCCCCGATCTCACGCCAAGGTTAGGCCTTGGCAAAGGCCACACAACTCTGCGTCCAACACGGTACCTGCCCTAATATTCACAATAAATCCCCCGAGCCAACGTCCCAACTCATCCCGGATGAGACCTCCCGCACTGCTCAAGTCCGTATGCCGAGTAATCGAGCCGTCAGTGTTGATTCTCACCCACCCCACCCCCAGAGGGGTCCAATTGACCAAACGTGTTTCGTATATATTAGTCCCGACTTTCTGGTAGTCCGCCGCCGCCCGCCAATAGTTCTCGCTATCATGCCGCACCAATTGGGCCATTACTTCCGCGCCGGGAACAGTAGACGAGAAAACTCGATCGTTTCGCCACTTCCACAGTCTCCAGACCGACACCGTGAAAAGGCTCCCCCAGTTGTCCACACTACCTAGTCGAGGAGTCAAAATATTCCGTCTTACTCAGAGGCTGAGCTCCATCCCAAAAAATTCAAAACTCAATAGTTCTCGCTATCATGCCGCACCAATTGGGCCATTACTTTCGCGCTGGGAACAGTAGACGAGAACACTCGATCGTTCCGCCACTTCCACAGTCTCCAGACCGACACCATGAAAAGGCTCCCCCAGTTGTCCACACTGCCTAGTCGAGGAGTCAAAAGATTCCCTTTTTCCTCAGAGGCTGAGCTCCATCCCAAAAAATTCAGAACTCGTAGAAGCCGGAAGGAGACGAGTCCACAGCAGCTTAGCCTGCGGGCAGTCCCGCAAGACATGAGTTATTGTTTCTTCATCGCCGCATAGGTCACAAGTCCCAAACACTGATAGGTGGCGTTATACGCGCTCGAAGTTGGTTAAGAGCCGTCGCTTCACTGCCAGCCACAGAAAAATTCGTACCCGCTGTGAGGCTTGAGCGCGCCAGATGATACGCCACATTTGTGGGGCCAAGTCCGGTTCGCATGCGTTAACCCTCTATAAGCAGATTTTGTCGTAAAATTCCCATCCTCGGAGGCACCCCACAAAATTCGATCGTCTCTCGCCGTCGGACTGGAAGGTGGAGTTCCAGCAATACGTAAGATCACCGAGGACGGCAACACCCAATGGAAGCAAGCCCAGTCCCATCCCCTTCGATCATCTACAAAGTCGGCCACTTTTGCATTAACATCCGCCACTTGTTGGACATTCGAGACTCGCGTGATGACCGCGCGTCGCAACGCGGCAAAATTATAATTTATATTTTTTCTTGACTAATCTCTACTAACTAGTAGTAGTGGTGAGCAAGGGTCGATCCCACAGGGAGTGTGAATCGAATTGTGAATTTTCTCGTATTAATTGAAATATAAAAGCAATAAAAGAGGGGGGGGTTGATTTTAAGAACTAAATTAACTAAAGCAAATAAATCTAAACTAGAAAATAAAAATAAAATAGAATAAATAAAGAGAAATTTCTAGTTCACGGTTCCGTTTACACCCTCAACTGACTCGTCTAATCAACTCTGGTATCAAATCTCGCTATCTTATGAAATTACTAGCCCTAGGCAACGACACAGCCTGTTACCCGAATTTTTCCTTATTTTTAATCTAGCCGCGAGATGCTCTACGATTAGACCTGACTTCTTGTACAGTCCAGAAAGACGCTTTCAAGATTTAATACAATTAGCCGCTTTACGTATTAGAAAAATAGGCTAGACTAAGTAGTGACGCGTTCGTTCATTTAAATAGGCCGTGTTATCCCCAGTAGTTACCATCTTCCGGATACCACTTGCGAATTAAACACATCAACAATTACGGATTGAATGCCTAATTCAGGTGTAGATATGTAAAGCCTAATCTAGGTGATCAGTCTAAATAAGACTCAACACATCATAGTTAATTATTCAAAATAACACAAACAATTCCAAAAAGATAACTCAATAATCAACCATAAATTAATCAAACATCATCAAGTATGTAGGGTTCGACATCCCCGGAACTAGAAATAAAAACTAGCCTAACATAATAAATAAAAATAAAAGAAAGAGAATAGAATTATCCCCTTTCGTGTACGAGTGCGATCTCCCTCCGCTTCCGTCGGGCTTCTCGCGTTTTCCTCTGTCCTCTCCTCTGCGTGGCTATATGTGTGGCGGCTCAGAAAATAAATCCCAACTCCCTCCTTTTGTGTAATTCTCCCTTCGCCGAAGATAAAAGAAAATTAAAAACATTCTCCCCCCATACGATTAGGTCTCCAGCCACAAAATAAAAACTCTTCATTGCCTAATGTTGGGCCATGCAGTTATCTTCAAACTTTGGTCCACGTAAGTCTAATACTTAGCCCACATTAATATTTCAATAAATTATAATCATGGACTTAATGGGTTTAGAATTTGGTGCCCAATAATTGATCGCGTCAACTTCCTTCCATTGCTCCACGTCCACGAAATACTTCAATATTCTGAAAATGAATAATAAAAATATAAAAGCACATAGATCCATCCAAAAATAAATAAGTCGAAAAATATATAAGTGCGAATAAATTAAGCATATAAAAATACACTATTAAATATATAAAACATGCACATTTTTCGACCTATCAAATCTCCCCAAACTTAAACCGTTGCTTGTCCCCAAGCAACTTATAACTATATGCACATAGATGGATAAGAAAACAAGTACGTGGAATTTTACTCATGCCTCACAATTCTCACATAAGTGCATAGTTCAAACAACTCAAATTAATTTATCCGGACTCAAGACGAAATTATTCTAAGAACGCAAACACGTCAAGTATCAATTCAAGTGACCACCATAGTTTGTCAATCTCTATAACGAATGCACCGATCAATACGACTCATAATACCCCTCTCTTTGCTAACAAGTCTAGTTTCTATCCATTTCTAGCCAAAGTCTAAATGTCTCATTCTCCAAACTCTTTTTTTTAGAGTAGGGAACGGCAGCTCCGTCACGAACCGCGGGTTTTAGCCTTTCGTGATTGTCTCGATACAAGAATTATTAGATTTGTACAGTAGAGCCCCCACGGATTGGCAGCTGCTGCAGCCCATGACTTTTTTTTTTTTTTTTTTTTTGCCAATGTCTTTTCAACTCCGCCAATTATTCCTCCTTCCTCATTATTCTTTTTTTTTTCGACTATGAGACATAGAAACCCCAACTTTCAACTTCAAGTCCCCAAACTTAATCAACATTGATTAAAGCAATCACAAGCACATCTCAACAATACAAATCGCCTCAAAACCAACTCACCACAAATAAATCACAAAAATATCAACCATCATGCCTTTGTCCCCAAAATAAAAACACCTTAAGAATTTAACCAAATAAAATTAACTCAAGCCATTTAAACTAGCACAATAAATTCAAACCGACTCTCATGTCATTATCGCAAAATTCCACGTACATGCAATCTCATGCTCACACAAGACAAACATCATTCAAATAATCTATGACTCAAACTCTAAGGGGCAAAAATAAAATTACATAATAAAACATGAATGCTCAACAATAAATACCTCTCCAAACTTAGAGTTTGCATATATCGTCGACACCAATAATCACAAAAAATAGAGGTAAAAGAAACGAGATCACCTTAGTAAATGCAGAGAAAGTCTCCGTACCATGCACAACATTGGGTTGCCTCCCAACAAGCGCCTCTTTTTATTGTCGTTGGCCCGACTTATTGATCCTTTCATCAAAGGATCCATGGCGGCTTCCGAGGTGGCCTCAAGGGGGCCATACATCGCATCACACCATGCTTTACGACATCCCCTCTTTCCGGTGTTGGATGTTTCACCGGATCTTTCCTCCATGATGCTAATTCCTCAAGAATATGTAGCAGCCCGTAATCAATCACGATCATCATCTCATTAAACTACCATTTGCGCCTCTCATTTTGCTGGATCGTCTCAAGAGAAGGTATATCAAGGCCCAAGACATGCTTCAGTGCATCCTTGCTCAGTACCCACTTCATACTGGAAGAGATAAGACAAGGTTCAGCTTCTATCGGCACAAGAGCGGGGAGAATTGTACGCCTTTTGGCTCCAGCAGGTCGAGTACTGGGTTCAGCAAGTCGAGTACGGGGTACCCCAGTACTCTGCTGCTTCGACTCTGCTTTCTCTATATTCGTGATTTTTTCGTTCTCCGGCTCGTATGTGCACTCTTCAGGCTCTTCGGGGTCCTCGCTGCACGAACGGGTGACGCTTGAACTCATTGGAATCGTTTCAATCCGACACACTTGTCGGTCCATTTGTTCCGCCAATTGGCTAATTTGGCCTTGCAAATTCCTTATGCGCATCCCTTGGCTCTCGAGGCTCGTCTCAACACTTTGCTGAAAGTTAAGGGTGTTAGCCGTCAACTCCATAATCATATCCTCAAGTGACGGACCAGGATCTCTTTCAATTAATGGCTCGCAGTACTCTTGCCGAAATTTCAACGAGTTCAACGCCAATGCCTCTACCATATCCTCCACAGACGGGCTGGGATCAATTGGTGGCTCGGAGTACCCATAGAAAGAGTTCGAGTGCTCTCTCAAGTGGTATCCATACTCATCGGTATAGAAGTAGTCTTGCTCGTTCCTTTGCCAACCACTAGGTCCTCTTACGTCTCGATCTCCAATCCACGGGCCTCGCATCTCCCTCTCATATTGGTAAGGTTCTGGTGGGTATAAAAGTCGTGATAATAGGCTGCCATCTCGAAAAATTGCGCCAAGCTCGATCAAAATCGCCTAAAGACAAGTTATTCTCGCGAGTATGGGGGTCTGTCCAGCAGTATGGGGGCGCCCAGTATTCTACAAGAATCAAAAAGAAAAACAAGAAAAAAGGGGGGTAAAAGATGATAAAATAAAATCCTAAAAGAAAAGCAATAAAAAAATAATAATTCAATTAGTACTCAAAAATCACAATTCAATAACGCCACTCCCCGGCAAC
>CACSLK010027752.1:2817471-2828625 GCA_902706635.1 Striga hermonthica | reverse complement strand
ATTTTAAGAACTAAATTAACTAAAGCAAATAAAATCTAAACTAGAAAACAAAAATAAAATAGAATAAATAAAGAGAAATTTCTAGTTCACGGTTCCGTCTACACCCTCGACTGACTCGTCTAATCAACTCTGGTATCAAATCTCGCTATCTTATGAAATTACTAGCCCTAGGCAACGACACGGTCTGTTACCCGAATTTTTCCTTATTTTTAATCTAACCGCGAGACGCTCTACGATTAGACCTGACTTCTTGTACAGTCCAGAAAGACGCTTTCAAGATTTAATACAATTAGTCGCTTTACGTATTAGAAAAATAGGCTAGACTAAGTAGTGACGCGTTCGTTCACTTAAATAGGCCGTGTTATCCCCGGTAGTTACCATCTTCCGGATACCACTTGCGAATTAAACACATCAACAATTACGGATTGAATGCCTAATGTTGTGAGTACTTTTACCGGAGTAGAATCGAAAGATTCGTTCCCCGGGTCGTATCGCAAGGAAGGTTAGCCGGATTCAATTGTACGATTATTCGATCACGAGAAAGAAAAGAAAAATTCCTAAACACTCTATTCAATAATTTTGGGGGTTTTAATTATCAGCTAAAGATTTAGAACTAAAGCAAACAAATTAAATAGCAAGCGAATAACCTCGAATGATTAAAGTGCTAGGGAATCGGGGATAATTGCTTTTGGTTCTAACACAACCACCGGCAATCAATTGCTCGGTTAAGGGACTTGAATCGTTTCTCGTCCAGAGGCTCACTCTCAATAACTCTTCGTAACAAGAGAGTGAACGTACACGATCAACTATCAATTCCAACAACCCATATACAATACTATTACGAACAAGTCTACTCTAAACAAGCCTATATCGACCAATGTCTCCCCTCTCGGTTCTACACGTTGATTAATTAGGTTAGAAAGGTGATCAATCTACTAACCCTAGAATAAGAACAACTTGAATAGATATGAACAATTAAGAACAAACAATTATAATCGAACCTAATCAATCATCCCCTATCCCTAGCGTATGAATTTAGCTACTCATATGGAATTCAACATCAAAACTCACAAAAACCCAAGCCATTATCATCAATCAAGCAATTGAGAAAATAAGAACTTACGATTAATAAAAGAATCCCAATGTCAAATCCACTGAACAACCCAAATCCAAGCTAGAAAACAGAGTTTTAATCTCCAAAACCAATCCAAAACAGCAAAAGTATGAAAAGAAATGAGTTTCTAGAGAGAAAAAGTGTAAAAACTGTTGGGTTCGATATACCCGTACGGAACAAATAATGCAGCGGAATTTAAAAATTTTATAAGTATTTATCTCATAAATACTTATTCCGTACATAAGTATAACGATAGAACGAATAAGCATCATTTAAAATCTAGTAACTTTTACTAATTTTGATTTGAAATATAATTTTAAATCTAAAATTACCGTTGATCTTGAACTCCTTCAAAATCGAAGATAGATTGAGGGAATCGATTCCCGGATTGGTAACGTCACTTCACTTCTTTCTTGTGCTTGTGGTTACTCGCTTAGGAATCCACTTGTCTTCCCTCTAAACGTATCCACCTTTTGAAGTCGGGTTCCGATAGCCTCTTTCTTCGCTAGTAGAAAAGTATCGGTTTTCAATAGTATAGAATATATATATATTTTATAAGGAAATATTTGAGAAATTATTCAACACTTGAATAAATCTTCTTGATAATTTAGATCAAATCTTTTTCTCAAGATTAAGTTCAAAACAAGAACTTTTTCTTGTTTAAGAGAATTAATTCAACTCTTGAATTTATTTTACAAAACTCTTTTGTAAAATTTTCTCAAGAACTTAAATTCTAAATTCAAGAACTCTTTCTTGATTTAGATTATGAAGAACACTTTCTTTTTTTCTCTTTTTCAACACTTGAAAATTTTGGAAGAAAACTTAGCAAATGACTTAGCATTTTTGTGTAAACTCTTTACACATATTTATACTAAACTTTTTAGTATAATATAATCAATAATTAGTAATATTTAAATAAAATCAGATTTTATTTAAATATGATTTACTAACTATTGACTTTTATATAATAAACAATGTAGAGTGGTTCCCTAACCTCTCTTAACCACCATTTATTATATTCACAATTATTTTTAATCTTTAATCATATTAAAGATAAAATAATAAAACATTAAAATAATAAATCTTGAAATCATTTTTCAAGACTTTATTATTTTAATCATTTCTTCCATTTTCCTTATTTAATAATCATATTATTATTTGGATTTGAAATTTAAAATCCAATTTAAATTTCAACTATTAATTAGTAATTACATTAATTACTTAATTAATATCCAAAATTCAATTAATCAATCCAATTGATTAATTTAATATATTCTATTAAATTGACATCTAATCAAATTAGATTAGTCAATTAATTCTAACTCTTTAGAATTACTATTTGAATTTTACCTTCATTCAAAAATTGGTGTGACCTTTTAGGTTCACAATTAATACTAGTAGTGGGTTTACAACTCTTTGTAATTTGAGTTAATCTTTATTAACTCTTATTCATGAATTAACTCCTTAATTCATGAACCCACATATCATGGGAACACCTAGCAAGTAGCATGAATCTAGTATTAAGTGAATAGCGAGTAAACCTATTTCAATTACAATTACATACATGTAAAATCCTTTCGACATCCAATTTCCCCATTAAATCTTGGGTATGATTTTAGTCGAAACCCAAATTGATTTAATAACTATGATTCTATTTCATATTTAGTAATTCGTGTATGAATCTCCATTCATTCCGCCTTGGCCAAGGACTTTGAATTACTAACTATGAAATACATAGGAAATTCACTTATCTTCATAAGTGTCGAATCCTTTGTTGGCCACTAACAAACTTCCATACATATTAACATAATACCCAAAATATCCCTTTATACGATTGTGCTAGCAACCAAAAGGATAAATCAAAGTATAATGTAATATGTACAAAGTTACCATTGTGCCTCAAGTCTAAGGATCAATCATGTACTATTGTAACATGAAAATACTTATTCAACAAGACAATTCTTTCATTAAGTATTTTCATACGGTCATGTTCAGTGAACTTGTTCTCTAACAAGCACCCACATATATGTACTTGCGTCCCACGCTAATGTTGATGGAATGCAACATTCTTGTCCAAACAAGCATACATACTATGTGCAATTCTTTTATAGATTATTCGATATCCCATCTCGAAACATCCATCGAATTGGAACTTTATTTAAGATCACGGCTTTCAAGATATGTTCCATGATTACCATCTCTATGCGCAACCATATCTTATAACCATAAGTGATCTAGGGATTTTATCTTAAGTGCAATTATAGGATAAATGCTTACTCTTAAGATAAAGAAATGCCTTATTAACAATATAATTCCAATAGATCGTATTTACAAGTAGAATACGTCCAATCAAATTGGAACTCTGGGTATACTACTCTAACAAAAACAAGGTCTGGAATGTGAATGATAATGTCTAGGTCGAAATTCTGATGTTAAAATCCCGACCTCGAAATTCGCGCCGCGTAGGTCGCGAGTCGCGACTTTCACTTTCCTTCAGGTCGCGAGTCGCGACATCTCGCGAGTCGCGCGTCTTCAAATATCTTTATTTTCTGGGGAAGGTCGCGACAGGTCTCGCGAGTCGCGACAGGTCTCGCGAGTCGCGACAAAGGATCGCGAGTCGCGACTCGTCTCGCGAAAACCATTAACTCGGCTCTGTCGGACTCGCGAGTCGTGACATTCTCGCGAGTCGCGACCATCTCGCGAGTCGCGACTCAGACTCGCGAGTCGTGAGAAATGCTGGGCAGCTTTTCGGTCCGTCTTTTTCGGTCCTTCCTTCAGTATTCTGAGCACGTCAATGGGTCTTTTTGATATCCCGGTCTCAGCTCAAGTAGTCCCGTCCTCGATCAACACAACCTACCTCCTGAAAACACAAACACGAAGAAAACACGAAGCAAAACACAGCAAAAAGACGCACAAAACGAACTAAAGAGAAAAACAGAAAAATCACAGAATTGGACCAAATAAACTACGAAAATCCTAAACGTGGGGAAAAATAAAGACAAAATAAACCCAAAATAAAGACACAAAAATGGGACAAACAAATAATTCAGGTGTAGATATGTAAAGCCTAATCTAGGTGATCAATCTAAATAAGACTCAACACATCATAGTTAATTATTCAAAATAACACAAACAATTCCAAAAAGATAACTCAATAATCAACCATAAATTAATAAACATCATCAAGTATGTAGGGTTCGACATCCCCGGAACTAGAAATAAAAACTAGCCTAACATAATAAATAAAAATAAAAGAAAGAGAATAGAATTATCCCCTTTCGTGTACGAGTGCGGTCTCCCTCCGCTTCCGTCGGGCTTCTCGCATTTTCCTCTGTCCTCTCCTCTGCGTGGCTATATGTGTGGCGGCTCAGAAAATAAATCCCAACTCCCTCCTTTTGTGTAATTCTTCCTTCGCCGAAGATAAAAGAAAATTAAAAATATTCTCCCCCCATACGATTAGGTCTCCAACCACAAAATAAAAACTCTTCATTGCCTAATGTTGGGCCATGCAGTTATCTTCAAACTTTGGTCCACGTAAGTCTAATACTTAGCCCACATTAATATTTCAATAAATTATAATCATGGACTTAATGGGTTTAGAATTTGGTGCCCAATAATTGATCGCGTCAACTTCCTTCCATTGCTCCACGTCCACGAAATACTTCAATATTCTGAAAATGAATAATAAAAATATAAAAGCACATAGATCCATCCAAAAATAAATAAGTCGAAAAATATATAAGTGCGAATAAATTAAGCATATAAAAATACACTATTAAATATATAAAACATGCATATTTTCCGACCTATCACGTGATCAGAGCTTCCTCCGACCCAAGCCATAGGTCTAGCCAGAAACGGGTGGCTTCACCATTTCCCACCTTCCATCGCATTCCTTTCAAAACGTTCGGCCACACCGTCCGGATGGCGCGAATTAAGGAGGATCCTTCGCGCCACGTAACTGCATGCACCCCGCTGGAGAAGTCCAACCCGTATTTAGCCTTAAGGACACACACCCATAGAGCTGTTGGCTTCGTCAGGAGGCCCCATCCAAGTTTCGTGAGTAATGCCTTATTCATTCGACGAAGATCTCGTAATCCCAACCCACCTTCCTCACGTGGTTTGCATAAGTCTTTCCACGCGACCAGGTGCACCCTCTTGTGGTCACACGTTCCACCCCACACAAAGGCGCGAGACCTTCTCGCCAGACCCTCGGAAGTCGTAACTGGGAGTAGAGCCGTTTGCATTGTGAAGTATGGTAGCGAGTGTAGAACAGATTGAGTAAGGGTCACCCTACCTGCTAATGAAAGAGTCTTCATGCGCCAGCCATTAAGCCGCGTTTCTATTTTCTCCACAATATGAGAATATGTGGATCGAGTGACTCTCCCGTGAAAAATTGGAACACCCAGATTAAATGTATTGAAGAGTGTTTAACCCATTGTGCTATCCATTTGATTGAGTAAATGAATGACTCACTGCATCCATTGAAAATATTGGACAAGAATAATTGGTGTACAAATGGCCCACTCAATTTATTAAGAATAGAATATTAGAAGTTATATTAAATGAATGGACAATGAGTCTCACATATTTGCATTTAAATGATTTAATCAATGTGGGAGAGTGTTTAAATAAAAAAATATTTAATTGGACGAGAGTGATTGTAGTTGGTGATTATATGAATGGTAGGTATAAGATGCAAATGCTCTTATTATTAATGCGTCGTGGTGTTTAGACTTTTTTTAGGTGTTCGGTGTTTAGACTTTTTTGAGGTGTTCTCTCGTTGAATTCTAGTATTTAAGAAAAAAAGTAGCAAATGTTTTATTCAAGCGAACTCCACTGTTTATACATTTAGTTGGACTGTGTCTAATCAAATTTAATTTAAATACAATAAATAAATCATGATTAATACTATTTATATATTTAATTTATAATACAATCCTAATATTTTTTTTATCGTACGGGCTAGTAGATTAAGTGTGAACAATCAATTCTATTTTGACGATCACTCCTCAAATCACCACAAATTTATATAATATAATCGTCCTTTTCACGGACGAAATTGCCCACAACTTTATCCAGACCCTTCTCTCTCTCTACACGCAGTCGCTTACCATAAAAACCAGTCGTATATATAAATGCCAACGGATAAAATTGTCTGGCCAACAAAGCAAACCGAAAACCCTGCACACAGTCACAAGAACTTCACCTGAAAGCTAAAAAGGCTAAAACCCTTCCCTTTCACATCTGCATTAATTCAAGAAAAAGCTGATAGACAGCTGGTAGGAGTTGGGTGGGTGGAGGCTTTTTCTTCTGTAGATTTATCTAGAGACGAACGATGCAGAAGCCCAGCGGCGACCTGACGGAGGAGGACAAAAGCAGCCGTGAGGTGATGGACGGCTCGAATATAATGGAGTTGGTTGGGAACGAGAGAGTCTTCAACGAGTTTGTGGACCACAAGTTTGAGGAGCTCGACGGCGACCGCGACGGGAAGCTGTCGGTGAAGGAGCTGCAGCCCGCCGTTGAGGATATCGGTGCCGCCCTTGGCTTGCCGGCACAGGGGACTTCGCCGGAGTCCGATCATATTTACTCTGAGGTTTTCTTCAGAAACCCCCTTTTTTCCCATCTGCGACTATCGTTTTTCTCGATTTTCTTTTCCTTTTTTTGTAAAATGGCTGTTTCGTTTGCGTGGGTTGTGATTTTTGGCTCACCGCTTTATTTTATTCGCGCCTGTCCTTTGTTTTGTTTTTTTTTTNNTTTGGTTTGGTTTAATTGGGCTATGAAGTGGTCGTTCTGATAGATTCTTTATACTGGTAGTTGGGATTGAGATTTTGTTAAATTTTGTGAATATTTCCAATCTTGGAGTGCTCAAGGTTGTTATCTTGAATTTAAGAATTTTGTATCAAGATTGTTATCTTGAATTTGAGAATTAAAGAGCATCTCCAATGGTTGGGATGGATTGGCAAGTGAATAGACGGACTTCCTTCCACGTGGAAGGACTAGAAGGTCGTGTTGATAAGTAGTTCTCGAGTAGTATATGTCTACACACTGTAAGAACTTTCAGTGTTTGTCACTTCTATAACTTTGCAGGGGAAGTATAACAGGCCCTTTGTGCAAATCAATTTGTGCAGAATTCATTACATGCCACCTATCAACCTTTTACTGTTTTATAGCTTTTTATAGCTTCTGTGGAGTAATTGCATTAGATTTTTCTTATATCTGGAAATGAATTGGAAAGAGTATCTTTAACATTAAAGAGTGCCCACACAGGGCTTTTAACCATTTGATCAACACACACTCATACGATTGTGTGTGTGTGTGATCCGACTGAAAAAACCCGGTCATACTAGAAAGCCCTTGGTTTGATCCACATCTTTAATACTTTTCATCTAATCATGTCTTGGAACACTGATCTTAGATTCGGTTTCTTTGGAATTAAGTTCACGCTTCTTGTTTTCATGTGTGTCAATATAAGTTAACTAGATTCAGGTGATATTAGTTCTATGCTTTATGTGTTTTCTTTTTTTTTTTTTGTTAATTTAGTATGTCTGCTTAAACTTTAAGAAGCCAGAGATCTATTGTACATTATTCAAAGCTTTTGTTCTTGGTTTCATTTTGTTTAATCATCTAGCGGATAATCACTCAGTATTATCTTTAAGCTGCTGTGGTGCTGGTGAACTCTGACCCCATTATATTTAGGGGAGATTCTACGGCCGAACCATTCCGTCGGGGTTTGTAACCGTTAGATCAACTATCCACGATGGTCACATGATGATCTAACGGTTACAAATCCCGACGGTATGGTTTTGTAACGAGACATAGCATTTCCGTAAATTTAGTTACCCATTGGTGAAAAAATGTTAAGAGCCGTTAATATTTTTATCTTCATGAACTCAGAATCTTGATTTTCTTTTTTTCTTATGATTATTTTCAAAGACAATGGGTTATTATTGGTGAAAGCCTTTTTGTTGGCCACAATTAAAGTCTTGATGTGGACATTGCCCTTTTATTTGCTTTGCTTTGAAGAAATAAAAGAAAAAGAATTAAAATTGTGGGTTCTGTGTGTCAACTTTCAATCAGTAGCCATCATCCTCATGCCGACCATGAGATTTAAAATTTATCTGGTTAGATTCTAAAATTAATTTCATCATGAATATATACGCATGTCACGTATGCTGATGTAATGATATTACTTCATTCTTGTTGGTCATACTCATATGCTAATATAAAATCAATCCCCGTTCTCAACATGAATATGGTCCAGGTTCTTAATGAATTCACACATGGTAGACAAGAGAAAATAAGCAAGATTGAGTTCAAAGAGGTACTGTCAGATTTTCTACTGGGCATGGCAGCCGGCTTGAAACGAGACCCTGTTGTGATTCTTCGAATAGATGGTGAGGACCTCCGTGAGTTTGTTGAGAGTTCAAGCTTCGAACCAGAAATGCTGTCGGTTTTTTCGGAAATTGAATCATCACATGGATCTCTGAGGGACTGTGTCGTGAAGGCCTTTGAGAAACTCACGGTTGATCAGGGCATGCCACCTGCTACTGATCCTTGGGTAAGAATCCATGCTAACTGAGTTTTTTTAGTTAACTATGGTTAATTTTGAAAAAGGTGGTATGATTAGTTGTTAGTGGAATTTTTGGTTTATATTAAAATATTATTTGAAATAAAATAATTAAAGCTGATTTTTTGATATAAAAAGTAGGAGAGAGATGACGTGAAGTGATGATTAGTTAAAGTTATGACTAGTAAATTAAAGTTGACGTGATGTGTAAGAATGATTGATTGATACTCTCTCCTTTTCTTATTAAGTGTCATTTTAAGAACTTGCACAATAATTAAGGATCATTTTTTTGCCAATAATAACCTTCACATTCATTTCAATGAGGATAGAGATGAGAAAAGATGAAGAGTGAGTATGAAGAGACGTAATGCATTTATTAGCTAGATGAGGGTAATAATAGAAATATATGTACAAAAGTTCCAAAATGTCCTTTATTTGGTTAATTGTTGATAAAGCCAAATGACATTTAAAAAAAAAGGAGGCAATATTATTTAATTATATTGTTAATATTGGGGATAGTGAGATTGGATTAAAGTTGAGCTAGATTTTTTAGTATGAATTGAATATGGATTGAGTTTATTTATAAACAAACACACCCTTAGAAAGTGAGTGGAGCCTCAATAATGCCAAATGCATAAATAATAGAGGCTATATCTGTTAAACAGGGTTATAATATTCACACAAATATCTCTAGTTGTAGAGTATTTGTTAAACTACTACAAACCTGAAGTGTACTAGAATGGACTGTTTTGTAATCTGAAATAAGGCTCTGGGCTTTCTTCATTTTTATTTCTTGTAACTTATCATTTTCTTATCTGGTTAAGTTTTTTTGTAATTCAATTGTATCGTATATTTTCTTCTGTTCGCTCGTTAAAACTGGCTTGTTGTACCTTCCGTCGTAGGTCACAAGTAACATTCTTGAACCTGCTATGGAATCACTTGGGCCTGCCCTTGAGCAGCTTCCCATTTCACAGGAGACATTTTTGGCCGAGTTCAAAAAAGCTGCTGAGAAAGTGGTTCGAATTCTCAAAGAGCAACCGGCTATTGTTGCTCACAGCCAGAATACTTTTGATGGCTGTGGCATTAAGAGGCTATTGTCCAACAAATTTGAGCTCGAAAAGGTTGGTGAAAATTTCCATATTTCATCACTTTACTTTGCTATTGCTTCATTTTCTTACCGACTCTTTTTTTCCAGACACTCAACTCTGCTTTAAAGATCGTACCCAAAGATCGGCATGGGAAGATATCAAAGGAATATTTGAGTGTTGCACTTGATTCTGTGGCTGCATCTGCCAACTTGCCTCCTCTTGGCGCTGTTGATCAGGTTTGTGTTTGATCGACGACTTGGAGGTTCGGTCATGCATATAGTTGAAAATATTCAAAACAACCTCTTCTAATTTTAAAAAAAATTGTAAGTTCGGTCGCTTAAATTTCAACACTCTGAACAAACTTTGGAGTAATTTTGAAAGGACCTCGGTGTTAGGGTAATTTGTGCAAATCATTATATTTACCTACAAAATTTTAAAAAGCAGAAGAAGATAACAACTCACAAAGATATCCACATGGCCACAGCCTTGCATATATGCTTATATCAGCAAACAGCAGTTACGAACGATGTTAATTTGTAAAAATTGTAATTTTCAATGATATATTTTGTATACTTGTATTATGCGCTGGTAACTTAAATCTCCATTTATGAATTCTTTTGCCCCCTCTTCCCTGTGACTTCATATTTCAGTCATTTAATGTTAGTGTAGTGTTTTGAGGTTAGCAACAGAAGGTAACAATGATATTATTATTGCAGATGGATAAAATCATGACTGAGGCTCTTAAGATGTTTGATGCTGGTGATAAGAAAACCGTGAAAGCAGAAGAGTTCAAGAAGCTTCTAACAGAAGTTTTGGGAAGCATTATGCTGCAGTTACAAGGGAACCCGATTTCGGTCTCTATAAACTCGGTCGTGCACGAGCCCCTTGCTTCATCTTCTACCCTTCTCCAGCCATCATCACCATAAGCCGAAAAAGGCTAGACTTTCTTGAAAAATGTGCTTTTGAGGATGAAATGTTATAAGAAACCGAGTCGTTTGAATTTTGGTGTGAGCGGCCGGGAAGGTTGTTTCTAGCTTTGAAGCACATGCTATTATTGCTATTACTACTACTATTGCTACTACCTTCTTATATGTTGTTTTACCTATGTGGGTAGAAAATATGTTGTTTGTAAAAACACTTGGTGTAATCTTGAATATTAGTGATTATTAACACTTAAATGCTGTGAAAAGTTCTTTTAAAGTTGCGTTTTGCGTTTTGATTAGTGCTGTTAAATTAAACGAGCCCGGCTCAGCTTGGCTTGGGCTCGAGCTCATTTGAAGCTCGTTCGAGCTCGGCTCGATAAGATAATTTTTATATAATTTTCTGTAGGTCGGTCGTTAAAGCTCGAGATCAGTTCGTTAAGGCTCGAACTCGGTTCATTA
>CACSLK010027752.1:2806149-2816695 GCA_902706635.1 Striga hermonthica | reverse complement strand
ATCGACAAAATTATCAATTTTCAGTCACTAATTATTAACTATAAATCTGAAAATTTTAATTCATCAAATTAACTTAACACTTTAATATTATTCCACATCTTGCATGAGTTGTTTAGTATGGGTGTTTCATTCTCTCAAACTTGTCCTCTAGAGAGCAAACAATGTTTTATAAAATGAAAAAAGTTTGAATTTAGTTCAAAATTGTTGTAAGTAAAAAATCACGAGGAAGTATAAATATATTTTTAAAAAATTCAGATTACAAATTAAATCTAATAATATATATCGTTAGTATATATTAATAAATTTGATGAAAAAATTATAATAATATTTAACCTTTTTTTATATATAAGATTTGGTGATTCGCTGTACCGCTTAGTGAACCGAGCCCATGCAGCCCGTTACTGCATATATCTCGACACACGTGTCATGATGTGATTGGATTCAAAGCGTTTGGGCACTTTGTATCTGCTGTTGTAAATTTGTAATTAGAAAAGAAAAAAAAAAAAGAAGAAGGGCTTCATTGACATTCGCCGTGAGCTGTGTGGACTGGTGCAGTCCGATCAAATGGCACCACCGCACGGCGGCAAATCGGCGCCGGAGGCGAACGACGGGTCGATCCCCGAACGCCCCATCTCGAGTATACTCTTTGTTATCGGTAAATTACTTCCTTCACTTTTTTCCCGATTTTGTTTTTTTGTTTTTCAGTTTTGAAAAAACTTTTTATTTAACGAATTGTTTCTTATAAAATTGGAGTGTAGCTATGCAAACGGAGGCATCACCTCTGGTGAATAAGCTCCGGCTCACTGAGGACGTTGATTCTGTGTACGCCATTTTATTTTCCCCGGCGCCCCATTTGTTTTTCTTTAATTTTCAGTCAGATTCACAAAATTTAACTGGTTTTTTACATACTATTCAGGTTTCCTCAGGGCGTTCCATGGGTAAGGTACTGTGGTAAATACAAAAATTTGAATATCAACGTTGTTTGTCCCGGAAAAGACACAAATTTGGGTGCGTACCTTTTTGTTTTTGGCCACCATTTTGTTTGCCTGCGTTAGTTCTTGGCTAATTCTATAGGATTTACTCTCATTGTTAATGCTTATCATGTTATGTCATAAATCTATGTTTAGGATGACGTTAGCCCGATTAGTTATCTTATGTTTGCTTTCCTACATTGCTCATTCTATAGGATTATGTTTGCTTATAATAGATATAATAGGCCTTTTAGACACAATTTTTTCTGCTTCTAAATTGGTTAGCATTTTCTACATCAGGGATTGATAATATTGGAACGGTTTCAGCATCTCTCGTGACTTATGCTTCTATTCAAGCCCTGCATCCCGATCTTATTATAAATGCAGGAACTGCAGGAGGATTTAAGGTATTATGTTGTTGCAAATAGTGGTTTCCACTTGTTTTTTCTTACGCGATATGTGGTATTTAGTTCTCACTGTACATTGCATTCATGCTTAAGCGAGTAAAAATGCTTATGTTTTAACATGTGTTGTATATTCGTGCCACGAACATTATTTTTCTTCCACCATGTGTTGGATAATGAGGAGATTCATTTCCCTGTATTTTTATGAGGTTTTTCGTTTAGGTTTCATTGTAATAAGTTTTAGTGTTGATGTTTAGAATTTACCAGGAAAAAGGTGCTTCCATAGGTGATGTGTTTTTGGCTTCACACGTTGCTTTCCATGATAGACGAAATCCTCTTCCCGTAAGTCCTCTCCACATTTTCACCTATAGCTTTATGTTGTAAATGTGCTACAAAAAATGAAAATAAAAATATCATCTAAAGATTTTGATTGTACTTGGTTACTATTGCCATTTTAAAATATAGGCTAAATTGTATTTTTAGTCTTGTTGGTTTAAGCAATAGCAATTTTAATTCGAAGACTCTAACATTTTGTCTTTGATTTAATATTTGCCGCAATTTCAGTTTAAAAATTGAAACTGCAACAAATTCCCAAATTTTTAACCTTGTAATTTAAATTTTGTTGCAATTTTAGTCTGCATTGAAATTGCAGCGAAATATTAAATCAGAGGACTAAAAGGCTAAAAGTTGGATCCTTAAGACTAAAATTGTAGCAAAAATTAAATTAGAGGACTAAAAGGCTAAAAGTTGGAACCTTAAGACTAAAATTGCTATGGGTTTAAACGAAGAGGACTAAAAAAGCATTTTTGCCTAAAATATATACAAACATTAGTCTGTCCCTTATAAATATGATCTTGTTCGAGGGGCAGGTCTTGATTTGATTCTTTTAGGGCTGGATTGTTTATGAATTATTTTACTCACCTCTCAAAATCTAACTCAATCCCATTATTTTTAATATTTTTCATATAATTAAATAATACAAACCAATTATTTTTACACATCACATCAACTTTAATTCACTATTCATCCACTCACATAATGTTAACTACTTATCATTTTCAATCATTTATCTCCTACTTTTACATCAAATCAATTTTAATCATTTTAATTTAAATATTATTTTAATATATTCTCAAAATTCCACTAACAACTAAGCATGCCACATTTTTAAAAATTAATTATAGTTAACCAAAATAAAACAAATTATTTCATAAACAATCAAGCCCTTAGGGAAAACAAAAATCGGAGATCACATTAGATATTTATATGTTCATTTGATCAACAGTTACGAGACATATATTGTATTGGCTTACGTCAAGCATTCTCCACACCAAATCTTGCAAAAGAGTTGAACTTAAAGGTCAGTGATTGCGCATGGATTTCTTGAAATACTTAATTCTCAGTTATTCACCCTTCTAATAAATTAGCTCTTGAAATACTAAAATTTTGAATCTTGCAAACTTAAAATAGTTAAACTAATATATGTCTGTATATTGGTGTACACAGAAAATATTAAATTTTTATGGGATTAAGTAGTAGTTTCGGAATAACATGCCAATTATCAAGAATTATCTGTAATATATTTTTAGGTTGCCAAATTGTCCACTGGAAATTCTTTGGACATGTCACCTCAGGACGCAGCTGGGATAATTGCAAATGATGCAACTGTTAAGGACATGGAGGTACCTTTCTACTATCCGAGCTTAATTTAAATTCCGAAGCAAAATAGAAATGTAGTACCTTTTTATTTGGTTTTTCTGGATATTGAGTACCAATTTTTTTCATGTTTTTATCTAGTACGTGTACTCTTGTACTTTCTGGGTTATGTTTGCAAGAACTTGAAACGTTTAGTCACAGTCCTTTTCGCCAATAATGGTAAAAGAGTATGAGGAAATAGTTATTTACACCCTTTTCTGAAAAATGAACAAGTTTTTGACAACATTGGATAAAAAATTAACTTTTTTCATCCCAAAAGTGCGAAAGCATTATACGGTAATTATGCGACAATTGTGTGATTAACATTGTGCGAAAGTTAAAAATGCGAAGACATTCGCATAACCCTTTGCACTTTCTAATGTGAATATGCGACAATTATGCAACTGACAGTTATGCGACTGATGTGCAACAGTTATACGAACCATTCGAATGAGTTAAATTGTTAGCTAGCAAGGTAAAAAAAATAAATTTGCTAGCTAGCGTGGTGAAAAACTTAATGTAATCTTCAAGTCAAGTCGGGTGTGAGAGAAATTTGCCCAAAGAATGTTATATGCAACGTCACAAATAAAAAAAAAAAAAAAAAAAGTTTTTGCCTTCCATGTCTAAGTGCGAAAAATTTAATCGTTTAGTTGATGTGTTAATTATCAGGGGGCAGCAATAGCTTACTTGACCGACCTTCTCAAAGTCCCCACGATATTTTTGAAAGCTGTGACTGATATTATCGATGGTGATAAGCCCACGGCCGAGGAGTTCTTGCTGAATTTGGCTACAGTTACTGTTGCACTCGGTCAAGCAGCAGCTCGGGTCGTTGACTTTATCGATGGAAAGACATTGGCTGACATGTGATCAATCACAAACACGAGCAAAGTGCGATTCTTTGGTGATTTTTAGACAAATTTGGACCAAAAATCTATGTCGAACGTGTATTCATTTTCTACCTTTTCGGGTCCTCCATTTACATTTTCAACTTACTTTTATTAGTTTCTATCAGTTGATAAAGGTGTTGGGTTATATAAGTGCAGAGTTTCTCGAGCCTAAATATCACAGATCAGAGTAATTTTTGTAAATTCGGACTTCAATCCACTAATAATAAACTAATTATAGATATTCTAAAACTCAAATTTCTTTTCTAAAGGTTGGTAACAAAATTACTACATGAATTTTGGCTTTGTTGGGGGGGAAAAACTCATTATTTGTTTGCTTCTGTTTTATTTACTATTTAGTCACTATGAAGCCAATAATTTCGACTAATCTTGCAAACGGTAAAGAATAATCCTAGGCCCATAAACTTTATAAATTTTTGGATGAAATCAGCCCATGCAAATAAAGCCCAAATCTGTAGTACAATGGAGCTGGTGGCCCATTATCATAAACCGGGTTCCACTCACAACTCACTTCAGTGGATTGCAAATGGATCAAATGGTGGCACCTCACCGCGGCGAAACGGCGGCGGCGGCTGACGTTGGATTACCATATCACTTTTCATGATATGGAATATGCTCACTCTTAGCTAATAGTGGAAAACTCGATGACTATACTGCAATTGTGTGTTCATCATGCTCGTTTTTGTTTCTCCATTTTCGTTTTTTGGGCTACCTTTTGTTAGCTTGCATTGACTCTTAGCTAATTGTACTTGATTAGTTGATTGTGCTCATTATTGTCACTTTTCATGTTATGGAATATGTCTACAAGATGTATGATCGTTTTCTCCTTTTCTTTCTGAGAATGTCGTAATTTTTTCAACGGGAGGACTTCGTTCGACATGCAATCCTTCTTAATGTGAGCACATTGTTGTGATGTTTTTAACAGATAGAAAGCATTGATGATTTTAGTTGTGTCATTTCCTTTTCAAAGGCTTGTTAAGAAAATGCAAACCTCATATTTCCCATACTGGACCAAATCACCACCCAACACCTAATAGCACAGTGTCATGCAACTCTCACCCTTTAACTAACACGGTATAAAACATTATAATCAATTGCATCATCTGTTTTCCGCTCGCTGGCCTTAAATAATGTACCGAAAGCTAGTATATAAAGAATCAAGCCTTCTTGATCGAATTTGCCAGAGAAAAAAAAAAGTAGAGTTCGATTGAGAACAATATAGTATACACGCCAATGGAAAGCGAAAAGATCATGTCAGTCTTGAAGAAATCTGATCCCAAAAAGGCCACAATTCTTTCCATTGGCAAGGCTTTTCCTCATCAGCTTGTCCTGCAGGATTTTTTGGTCGATGGTTATTTCAAAAACACGAACTGTGACGACCCTGACCTGAAACAGAAGCTCACTCGACTATGTATGTGTGTGTGCATTTGTGTGTGTATATATATATCCACTTGCATGTTTCTGCTTCATATTCCCAATTTAAATCTAGTATTAAGATCTATGTTACCCGAACTCTTCTACTTAAGAAGAATACCCGTGTCATGTTCTGTCGACACTGGTGTGGGTATGAGTGTCGGGTGTGGCATTTTAGCCTAAAATGTTCAAGATTTCTTAACTATTGACGAGTCGGACGCTCATATCCCACACCCGATACGCCACCCGTATCCAAGTCCAGGTAGCATAGATTAAGATCTAATCTTTTTTTTTTTTTTTTCAGGCAAGACAACCACCGTAAAAACCAGATATGTAGTCATGTCCGAAGAAATCCTAAAAAAGTACCCAGAGCTAGCACTCGAAGGTCTCCCCACAGTGAAACAAAGGCTAGAAATTTGCAACACAGCAGTCACACAAATGGCAATCGAGGCATCACAATCATGCATCAAGAAATGGGCCAGGCCCATCTCGGACATAACCCACTTAGTCTACGTCTCCTCCAGCGAAGTCCGTTTGCCCGGCGGCGATCTTTACCTTGCAAACGGCTTGGGACTCCGGCCCGACACCCAGAGGACTATGCTCTACTTTTCAGGCTGCTCGGGCGGAGTTGCGGGTCTTCGGGTCGCGAAAGACATTGCTGAGAATAATCCGGGGAGTAGAGTTTTGCTTGTAACCTCAGAGACTACTGTAATTGGATACAGGCCACCAAGTGCTGACAGACCATATGATTTAGTGGGCGTGGCCTTGTTTGGAGATGGGGCCGGGGCGTTGATTATTGGGTCGAATCCTGATTTCGAGACTGAAACTCCTCTTTTCGAACTGCATACTGCTAAACAGCATTTCTTGCCCGGTAACGTTTTTTTTATTGTTATTTTTAGGCAACTATGAAGTGCTCGGTTAGTTAAAATTATCAATATCTGATATGTAAATAGTAGCTCAAATGGTACACAAGATCACAGCTCAACTGATATGAAACTGCCATCAATATTGAGTTTTGGTCTTCTTTTTAAGGCTTTTTGGGGATATAAGATGGTTTCGATTTTGTTTGGATTTTTTTGGTTTGGTATGGTTAATTTTAAAAAAAAAATGTGGTATGGTTAGTTGTTCGTGGATTAATAAAAATGTGCAAGAGGATCGAATTTGCGAATCACATATAATTTCAAGGATCTTTCAGCAATTAATCCTATTTTTTTTTTTTTTAATCTCAGGTACTGAAAAGATCATTGATGGTAAACTAACAGAAGAGGGCATAAGTTTCAGGCTGGACAGGGAGTTGCCACAGATAATCGAAGACAATATCCAAGATTTC
Organism: Striga hermonthica; assembly: GCA_902706635.1. Lineage (NCBI taxonomy): Eukaryota > Viridiplantae > Streptophyta > Magnoliopsida > Lamiales > Orobanchaceae > Striga > Striga hermonthica. Next base: position 2,809,977 of record CACSLK010027752.1, on the reverse strand, counting down.
TGTCTTGGGCTTATGGGCTTTGGTGGGTTTTCCGAAAAGGACTACAACAAGCTGTTTTGGGCCGTTCATCCAGGTGGGCCTGCTATTTTGAACAGGCTTGAGAAGAAGCTGGAATTGCTGCCACAAAAGCTGAGTTCTAGCAGAAGGGCCTTGGCTGATTATGGGAATGCAAGTAGCAACACAATTATGTATGTTTTGGAGTATATGTTAGAAGAGATGAGGAGAGAGAAAAGGGATGATGACTGGGGATTAATACTGGCTTTTGGGCCTGGGATCACTTTTGAAGGGATACTCACAAGGAACCTCACTGTGTGAGGAGGGTCAAAAAAAAAAGTTTATTTCATTTTAATATGGTTATAATTTACATTTTTAAATAATTAAAGGAGAAAAATGAAAAAAAAAAGCTCATATGACTATTTTTCTATAATGATTGATGATGATGTGTGTTTGGGTTGTTTTGAAACTAGTTTTAACTTTTTAAGGACCATACTTCAAAATTCTGCTACGTACGGTGGGCACATATATATTAAATCTGTTAACTAATTGATATGGCAACTAGAGTAGTTAAATTAAACGAGCCGCTCATGAGCTTGGTTTGACTTGACTTGTTTGATAAACGAGACAAACTAGATTTCATTTGAATCTCGACCAATTAACGAAGTCGAGCTGATAAGGCTTGAAAATATGATATATATATATATATATATATATTTTCCTGAGCTCGGTTCGTTAAGGATGCAAGCTTGGCTGGACTCGTTTACACCCTTAATGACTAGTAATTGAATGATTACAAGAGTAGAATATCATCATACAAGTGAATGATTACGATATCTTAACACGTTTAAAATCATCCAAAATGACACCATTATTCATTCCTTCACCCATACAATATAAACAACTTGAAAGTACACAAAGGAAACAGTAACACAATTAATTAATTACACCACCAACTAAAAAGCAAATGAAAATTAAACCACAAACAAACAAGCATCACGAAGTATAGATTTTGAAATACTTAAAATAATAATAATAAATGAAATTCAAGGGCACTTGCGCTTGTTGCCACGTGTAGTCAACTTAGCATAACACGGGCAAGTCTCATAGTTGCCGGAGGTGCCCGGCGGCACACAGCTGCACCGGCTGCAGCAGGTCCCACAAGCCCTCTTACACAAATTTGGCCTTGATGATAAGCTACACCTTACTTTACATGAAGCACCACAATCTACACACACACATGCAAGTAAAACAAATATATGATATTAATAGCATACTTAGGATAAGTCGAAGCTAAATTGTATTTTTAGTTCTATTGGTTAACGTCATAGTAATTTTAGTCTCAAGATTCTAATATTTTGTCGTTCGATTATCTGATTTGACATTTTGTTGCAATTTCCGTCATTCAGGGATTGGAATTGCAACAACTCCCAAACTTATATTTTAGGGAAAATTTTGGAACATTTGAAGTAAAATTGCTAAAACGAACATATCAATAAAACTAAAATGACATATAAAAAGAACATGAGGGAGTAATTTATATATAATTACCTATTGTGGGTCCGGGCTTGTACGAGACTTTGCTAGTCTGCAAAACAAATGGTATAATAATATATATGTTAAAAGATGTGTTTGGAAACGAATTTAATTAGATAGTAAATAGGAAGCTGATAGAATTCGATCAAATACTCTCACACCCACGTAAATTCCTGTGTTGATCTAACGACAAAAAACTCGAGTATGAGAATAATTTATATATATATATATAAATATATAGTTATAAACCTAATTAATAATAATTGGGATATGATAGTGGAAAAATAATATTGTAATAAAACTAATAGTGAATATTATTACCGCTTCAATATTTGTTTGGATGGCTTGAACTCCATTAACAACCAGCAAACACAGAACAAGTGATGCAATAATAAGGACTTTAGAAATAGCCATATTCTTTATTATTGATATAGAATTTGTATAGTTTTTTGTTTGTGTATTTGCTAAAGGTTTGAGGGGTATTATTGGGTAGTGAAAAGTTTGTGTATTGCAATATTAGAATTGAAGGGTGATTTAGAATGGGAATAAAATGGGGGTATTTATAGTGGAATTATTATAAGGACCAATAATTTAAGAAAAAACCAAGAGTGTTTGGATGAGATGGCTTGGGTCTCTTCCAGTTTAACCAGTAGTCTCGTGTTCGAGCCCTGAGAATGCAGCAGTGTTACAATTTTTGAGGGAGAGCTTTGCCGCCCTTGTGGTTCTACCCGGCTCGATTCCAAATTAGTCGGTTCCCCTGTGGATCCGAAAAACGGAAAGTTCCTGTACTAAAAAAAAATTAAAAAAAAAAAAAGAAATAATTCAAGTAGAAAGCAAGTAATTAAGAACCAGGGAAATTAAAAGTGCCATGCATGCATGTAAAAAATTACTACAATCATCAAAGCAGCCTGGCATTATATATGTCCTACACACCTACAAAAGATACTTCTAAACTAATCAAAGTTTTTAGGTCTAAGGTGGAGTACTTGTTATACTTTTTTTTTTCTCAAAAAATAAAATAAAATAAAAAATATATATTTATATTATGAAATGCCAAATTTTTGTTTATTTATTTTGCGACATTTCAGTTTAAAAGTATGTAAGAAACGGAAGAAAAAATGGGTTTTCAGTTTAAAAGTATGTAAGAAACATGAGAAAAAATGGGTGTGATTCCGAAAGTATGTAACAAACGGGACAAAAAATGGGTTTTCAGTTTAAAAGTATGTAAGAAACGGGAGAAAAAATGGGTGTGATTCCACGCACGTGAAGCGCATCAAGACAGGAAAAAGTCCAGATGAAGCCCAAGTAAGATTCCATTCCCAAATCAATTGTGGCAGGATGAGTAGTACATGAGATTTATAAATTAGGTCTATTTTTTCTATATAAATAACGTGAGACAACTCACAAGTAAATATTCTAATAGAGTATACATATTTGTTGAAAAAATATGATTGTTTAACCATTAAATCTGTCTAACATCAGCCTTATATTATTGCCAAGAATTTGATTATTTTTTTGACTTAATTTTGAAAGAAAAAAAACAATAAGCATCACTATTTATGTCCATTCATCACATAACAACTAAATTTGCATTAATATTGCATATCAATTTCATTTTTATTGTTATTATTATTATTAACTTGTGTGAACTTGTAGGTAACAACCCAAACCCACCCCAAATAGAGACGCACAAGATAACAACGATAGCTAGGCAAATAATGGATATACTTGAATAACATTAAACAAATTTTAAGTCAACAACTGGTGGAAGGTTATGGGAAGGCATTTGTGCCGCGTTTGGCTATGCTAAAGTACAAACTAATCAACCATGCCAGGCGGGCTCCACAAACTTGACGACCCTCCTATGGAGGTGGAACTGTGGCTCGAACATGATGTTCTAGGGATCACTCACCCTCGTAATATCGTAGTATAAGACTTTCGCTTCCTTCTTTGTGTAAAAAAAAAAATAAAAAATAAAAAATTAAAAACTAATCAAATAAAGAAGTGAGAACAATCCACGTACGAAGATGATGTATTGAGCAATATTTAAATAACATACTCATAGTATGAAGTGTGAGAGAATGCTACATCCCCTTACGGGATGGTTCCGTTGTATTTTTTAACCATAGATTATATACACATTACTAAATTATATGTATATCTACGTACAACCTTAAAAAACGACGCATCTCGTAACGGAATGGTAGCATTCCCTTGAAGTGTTAAACGGTGTGGTTTTAGCGTAAAATCATATTGCACTATCCACAAAATTAAAAAATAAAAGTAAAAAAAAAAAAA
>CACSLK010027752.1:2790659-2806137 GCA_902706635.1 Striga hermonthica | reverse complement strand
AAAAAAAAAAAAAATGGAACCGCTATCAAAATAGAAACATATCAAATCGAAACATAGATAGAGAACTGAGATTATTTTATACCGATAAAATAAAACCGAACTGCACTGAAATGCACGGTTTGACTCGATTTTCAGTCGTGCCTCGATCAATTTTTCTAAACTTTTGTAATTTTATACAGTTTCGTGCAATAACCCCCACCGAACTGGGAAAAAAATTGAACTAGTTAAAAAATAGTAACGGAAAATTTTATACACTAAAAATAATAACAAATCGAACCAAATTGTAAGGTTCGACTTGGATTTTCAGTTTCGATTTGATTTTAGTTGTTCGAGCTCGATTTTTGAGGTTCGAGTGCGACTCGAAATCAAAATACTCGAGCTCAGCTCGAGTTTGCTCGAAAATTTTATAGTAGAAAGGTAAAATTATATAATGGAAAGGTATTATAATAATTTAACGTGTCTCGAGTTGCTCGACGGGCCGTTCGACAATGTAAAATAGGGGCTCGACCTCGACTCGAGTTCGGTCACACTCGACTCGTGATCGAGCGCTCGATTCGTTTGCAGTACCGAATCAATGACCGACTACCAATCTTATCAATATTACTTAGTGGGTAAGATATTATTATATCTTAAATATATGTTGTGCAACCAAACACGGTCATCATCAGTCAAAATTCTTTGCATCACAGCTGTGTTCTCTCTGGAAATCTCTCCTTTTCAATGGAAACCATGACTTGTTTATTTATGTTTTACTATAAAAAGCTCATTGGGATTTGTATTTTATGACATTGAGAAGAGATAGATCACGTACACAAGTGGTTTTGTGTTTCTTTATAAAAAAAAAATAATAAAAAAAAAAGTTTGGCCTAATCCACAAGTCTTTTGGAGCTTTCCTATAATGAGTCATGGGTGTATTATAAAACGATGACCAAACCATGCGGGGTCCAAAAAAAAATTGTCATACATAATTAAAATGGATGATTGGATACAAGTTATTTAATAATTTTAATTGAATTTTTTGGTTCAATATTAGAGATGATTCTAAAAAAAGTTGATTGGATTAAATGGGAGTGATATTTTGAATTTGTGTTAAAATAATATCTACATATAAGGATTAATACTTTCTCCTATTTTTATTATTTGTCGTTTTGAGAAGCAACACGTTAATTAAGATTTTTTTCATGCCAAATATTATCCCTATTTAATGGATGTTGTAGGAAACAATGGAGATGGTATATGGAGATACACTGTGTATTAGATAGAGGGTTAAAATGGAAAAATATGAACAAAATAGCCAAAACGACATTTATTTAATTAATGATCAGTTAAGCCAGAGTGACAAATCATAAAAATAAAAGAGATTATTAATTTGATGTAAAAATAAGAGAAAACAATTAAAAGTAATGAATAAATAAAATAACGTGAGTGGATGAACTGCGAATTAAAGTTGATATGATGCGTAGAAGACACTTGAAGACACCAGTGGAAAAGGTAGAAATATAAAAAGGCAAATAAAAATTAAAAGGGATGAGCAACACAAGAAAACTTGGAATGAGAGAATAAAAAATAATTTAAAATATTTAAATTTAATTGAGGATATGTGTTTTGATCGAGCACGATGACGACGTGTGATACATATAATCGACTCCACTTAGTGAGATTTTTAATGTTGATTGATTGATTGATTGACTGATTGATGATGTATAGAAATGGTTGATTGGTGTTATTTAATTATACTAATAATACTGAAAAGAGATGAACTGAGTTAAATTTTGAATTAACAAAAAATATTTGGTCAGTGACAAGATAGATATCATATAAACAATTAGGCATGAGTGTTTGCAATCACAATAAGTGAACATTAGGTATTAGAGATAAGAAAATAGAATTATTTTGTGGGTTCTTTAGCATTTATTATGGTATTTGAAGTGTCCAATTCAGATGAAAACAAAAAAAAATTACAATAATATCTTGAAGTACTTCAGACTACAACTAATTGGATATATATTTAAAAGGGTAAAATACTTTTTTCTCATCCGAATTATCACGGTTTTGGCGCATCACCATATAAACTATTTTTTTTACAAACCACTATATGAACTATACGGGTTTGTCAATATGCCCCTTAAACCGGATATAAAAGTGGTTTAGTGGGCACATTGACAAAGCCGTGATAGTTCATATGGTGGTTTGTAAAAGTATTTAGGGGACACATATGTTGACCAAACAGCTTTTTTAGTCAAAACTACTTTTATATCTGGTTTAGGGGGCACATTGACAAACCCGTATAGTTCATATGGTGGTTTGTAAAAAAAAAAATAGTTAATATGGTGATGCGCCAAAATCGTGATAGTTTGGATGGGAAAAAAAATATTTTACCCTATTTAAAATTATGGTGTATTTCATGGATATTTCAAGTTTGAAATTTATTGGGTGTATTCAATTAGAATTCCAGAGGAATTTTTATGACTTTAGAAATTGTGGTATATTCAATTTTAGATTTGTCAAGTCTTTTTTAAAACTTTTTTAAGAAATCTTACAAAAATAAGAGATATTTAACTAATTTAACGCTAGGATTTGTTAAAACTTTTTAAGATTTGTGGGATTTCTAAACAAAAAATTTTATACAATATTTTACTTGAAATCCCACCTCCACACTCAAGATTTCAAAGAATTCCTTCAAAATCTCTTTTAAAAAGTTTCAAATCTTAAAAATTCTTAAAATATCACTTAAAATTTCAATTGAATACACATTTCGAATTTCAAATTTTGGAAAAATTTTGTAAAATCCTTACTCTAGAGGTGAAATTTCGTATAAGATTTTTTCTTTAGAAATCACACTAAATCTCAAAAAGTTTTAACAAATTTTTAGTGTCAAATAAGATAAATACTCCAGTTTTAATATCCCAATTGAATATCCAAAACTTTTAAAAATGTTAACAAATTTAAATTGAATATAACGAATTTCAAAAGTCTTTAGAAATCCAAATTAATATACACACCCGCCCAGGATTTATCTTTTTGAGTTAGTGAGCTGAACCAGAAACATTTCAATTTGATTTCATGTTATTTTATTTTTCCTCTACTATCCCACCAATATAATTGAAAAATAAATTCAAACATTATTATATATTTTCAATAGAAAATATTGTTCATCCAGTGGCATTTTGATACCACGTTCATTTTAATAATCACATCTATATATATATAAAGAGGGAGTTGATGGAATTGATGTTACTAATGATAGCAATAAATGCTTCTTTTGGAAATGGTATCAACAATATTTTTGGAAATAAATATATAATTAGTATGTTTGCCTTTTAGATTTAATAAATCATTCATGATAATTAGTTAACAATTTAATATGTAATAAGTATTTTCTATGACTTGATTTTTAGAAATAAATTTATAATTAGTATGTCAGCCCTTTTGATTTACTAAATTATTCATGATAATTAGTTCTCAATTTAATATATAATAAGTATTTTCTGACTTAAAGGACGATATTAATTAATTACTGACATATTTAGTAATTGAATTAAATGACATAATACATATTAGTGCCTATGCATAATATAAATATCATGAAAATTAGTGCCTACGCATAAAATAATTATTATGAAGCTTATGATTCAACCTGATTCAAATTTCACGAAGTGCCTAAGCATAATATAATTATTACGCTGTGCACTATTATTCAGCCGGATTCATTTTTCAATTAGTGCCGCCTATGCGTAATATAATTTCTATATTTGAAGTTTTTAAAAGCTATTAAATTGAGAATTTTAAGTAAACATTCTATATAAAAATAATCATAAATTTTAGTTTCAATTTTTCTAAAAATAAAAAATCAATATAATTATGAGAATCATTCAGTATGAAAATGTAAAAAATAAAATTTAATATGACTTTTCACCATATATTTAATAATATATATATATGTACCATCTATATCTATATAATGGACCAATCCTTATTGCTATAATTGACATAATTTTAGGCGAGAAATTTTTTCGTCTATATTTGAAATTTAATTAAAATTTATTTATTAGCAAATCTTATGCATGAAAAACATGTTATTTGTTATACACTCAGTGACTACTACTCAGTAACTATAAATTATATTAAATTTAAATTTTGACCGTAGTTTTATTAGATATATTTTCAATGAGATATTATATTAATTTAATAGTAATTTATTGACACAATTCAAAAAATTATTATAGAAATTGATTTGATTAAATATATTATCATCTATGGTTGTAGAAACTAATTTAGTTAATTATATTTACTATTCAGAAGCACTTAAAATATATAATAAAATCATCAAAATAACTATGTTTAAATCACACTAACTTAATAAATAATTTAAAATATTAATAAAGGTTTATAAAATATAGTCAATTTAGTTATAAAAAGGTAGAAATGCTCCCCTACCACGGTGGGCACATGTTAAAATGCCCACCGTGTAGGTGGCATGCACTCATTGGTGATGTTAATATGCTTAAAAAATACATCACCAATGAGTGCATGCCACCTACGCGGTGGGCATATTAACATGTGCCCACCGTGGGTAGGTGAACATTTCTCTATAAAAAGGTACATCCCTATTCAATACATTATATGCAGTGATACTATTAAAAATTTAAATAATATACTAATACAGATAAAATTTGATTGTGGGGTGCAACTTAGAATTCTAAATTTCACATTTTAAATATCTATGCACAGTAAAAAAAAGCTATTTAATTTTTTAAAAATTAAGTTTTCTTTTATACTATTTTAAAAATATCTATATCTATATCTATATCGTTATCTATATCTATATAATGGATCAATCTTTATTATTATAATTGACATAGTTTTAGGCGAAAAAATATTTTCATTTATATTTAGCATATACTTAGCCTTTATCTATTAGCAAATTTTATACGTGAACATTAATTATTTTTTGTTTACTCATTGACTATTATTCATTAGTTATCAATTGAGTTAAATATAATATTGATTGATGACATATATTTTCAATATGATCTAATATTAATTTCGTAGTAATTTTTAACACAATTAAAAACACTATTCAAATTTTCAAATATTAATTTGATTAACTATATTATTATCTCATGGATGTAGATTTTAACTATATTAAGTATAATAACCTATCAGAAGTACTTAAAATATCTAACAAATAATCAGAATAATTGTGTTTGAATCATATTAACTTAATGAATAATTTATAGTAATAACAAAATTTGCTAAAGTATAGTCAACATAACCATTAAAAAGTTTATGTTCATTGAATATATTATTTTATTAGATATACTATTGAAAATAATATTTAATATATTAATAAAATTATTATTTGATGGTCGAGTGAAATTAAGAATTATAAACATTGAAAATATATGCATACATAAAAAAAAGATTAAGTTGTAAAAATCATGTTCTTATTATATACTATTTAATAAAGATGTTATCATCCGACTCGGCAAGACGCTGTTAAGAGGTTTTAAGCATCCTATTAAATGCGATTAAACTGTTAAACCGACATGAATCAGAACCGCACCGATCAACACCAAAGAACCGGTCTGAACCACCAAAGACCGAAGTGATCAACGATTACCGAGGTCAACATCCACCGAGGACAACATGAACCGAGGTCGTCACCTCCTTAAGCAGGTGACAAGGCATCTACGAGAGACCCTCCTGCTCCACAAGATCTGTCATCATTTACGTGGGGCCCCCTGCCTCAAACCGCCCATAAAAAGCCACTTTATTCAAAAAGTAGTACACGGATCCCAATGTATCAATCCGAAACTACTATAAATAGCGGACCTATGACAACTGTAAGGGGATCGATCTCACTTTCTCAAAATACTCCGAACTGTAAACACTTTACCAAGTAACACGTAAAAGCCCATCACGGCTCTTCACCTCGGTTCACCTCGGACCGGGGCCATTGTTGATTTACTCTTACATGCTTTACGTTCAAATCATTCAAAATTACCCACTTAATCATATATTATATCGTTGTTAAGAATCACATAACAACAAAAGAAAAATGAGTAAATAGGATAATATATATAGTCAAATGTCATAATTAAAAATTATAGCATTTGATAATAATTGAAATATATAATTTATCTAAACATTTAAATTAGATATTAATACACTCATTATATATGTTGAATATATTTAGTAAATATATAAATATATACAAAAAAATTTAAAATAAAAATAAATAGTTTACTATGAAAAAATGTGTTGCATAAGCGATTAAGTTACTACAATTTAAATTTAATTATCAAACATTTATTATTTCATGCATCTAAAATTAGAATAACGTAAAATAAATTTTACAGTTAAAACATTAGTTAGCTATTGAGCATATGCAAAATATGATTTGTTCAAAAAGTTATAAAATTAAGTTAATCAGTAATTTTACAAGTATTTGTAAGCCATTAATTGTATACAAACATCATATTTAATATCTAGATATCGATACTATTTTATAAAATTATAAATAGTAAGATTTATATATTAAATAGTCAAAACCTGTAAAATAAATTATAAAAGATATCCAAACAAAATTTATATTTATTACTGACTTGATATATTGAGTCTGGTACAATTATCATGTTGTATTAAATAAATTAACAATATTTTAATAATAAAATATTAATCTATAGTATACCCCGTGCATCGCACGGGTATCAACACTAGTATATATAATATATATCATAGTAATTCATTATCTCAAATTTATCTACTTCTTAAAAAATAATTATTTCCATTTTCCATCTTTTTTTAGGCGACACAAAAATTTTCAAAAAACGAAAAATCTATTTATTCTTGAATAAATTATTATTTGGCATGGTTTACACTTCTCCACAATCCAAATAAATAATTGGAAGACAATATTCTCTCTCATTTTTTCTTTATAAATTTTATATGTTATACATATTTCACAATTTACACTGTACATGCTAATAAGGGAAAATGAATAGAAAACAAGATTAGACTGTATGTAATAACGTTAGAACAAAACTACAAGGTGAAGTTCTAAGGTGGCAAGAAACACATTTTTTTTTTTTTTATTATTTTTGCCACACTTGTTCAAGTGGAACGAAATGGCCGGGTCCAGGTCGTTTTGCCATCCCTAAGTGGAAGTATTTCAGTCTTAACTAAAAACAAAATTAAAACTGAGATAAATAAGTCAATATGATTCTTTTTTCTGAGGTTAATTACATAATATTCCAGTTTTTCACCTTTCTTGTTCCCAGCAATTTGAAGGTCTCCATTAATAGTAAGATTGAAATAGCCATTATGCTACGAGCCGATTAGACCACTCCAGATGGAAGGCGCAAGACAAGCTGACCTCCAAAAACACTGCAACCGAAAAAATGAATAAATAAATAAATAACAACAATTATAAATAAATCGAACAATCGGTTGACGAGGACTGAACAAAATGGGACCTTTTAACATAGTAGTAGCAAAAATCTGCTAGGATGAAAGTCTGAACAATTTCTGATATAAGAACCATCGAGGGCCAAAGTCCATAACCTAAAGCCACGAGTAGATGGCCACGACTGTCCAAAACCTGTCGAATATGATTGAAAATAAGTGGTGCTTAATTCCTCCCGGAACAAAGAAGTTTCTAAATTCTATTCGTAATGAAAAGGTTTTGGCCTTTCTTTTTTCTTTTTTACCCATTTTAGAAAAACTCTTTGTCGGGGGCAATTGTCGAATGGTTACAAATCTTGAGCACCCTTGTAATGTCTTAAAGAGGGTGCATTACCGTGCGTTCGATTTTGACCCTTCTTTTTGGTTTCGAAAAAGAGAAAAAAAAAACAAGGGTTGTGAATAGATAAAAGGAAGGGCTGCTTGGAAGACCTTTTCATCCAACATTGGCAAAATATAGAAACAAAATTAGGATATGTTCGGTAAACCTACCGGATAAGCTAGCTTATAGCTGATAAGTTAGCTGATAGCTTTTAAGTGAATTTTTCGAGTTTATAGCTAATAGCTTATTAAAGATGAAAAAACTAGCTTATATATGATAAAAACCAAACATTAGCTGATACGCTAGTTGAAATAAAAAAATTTCAATGGGCTTATTTGAAAAGCTACCCAATGAAGCTTATGAGAAAGCTCGAACATTTTTTAATACGAAAAATTTATAATCTAAACAAAATAAGCTATAAGCTAGCTTATGGTGCTTAACAAACACACTCCTAATAAAATTTATGTATAGCTAAGTTCATCAATCTAACCTGAAGAACCCAATGAGCGCAACTCAAGAACCTTGCGACTCCTAACGCAAATACATAATGAGCGGTGAAAGGTTCCACAATCTGTCAATGAAAGGTTGTCAAAGAAAATAGCAGAAAAAACTGTCTACACTTCACAAAGTAAATGTAATTTATGTTCTGTTCAATATGTGATTAATGTTGCCCGATTTTTTCTTTCTTTCTTTCTTTCTTTCTTTTTTTTTGTACCTTAGTGTTCTGCATCACGCGTAATTGTGGTAACACTGAAACCGCTTCTAAGTAAACACAGAAAGCCCAAGCAATCCTGTTCACAATGTTATGTGAAGTGGATGGGTGGATCAATAGAGCTAAAACAGCACAAGGAAGCAGCTGCACAATAAAACTCGGTTATCTCATAAAGCCAAAGCATTTGACGAGCTTTAAAAGAGGAAAAAATGGAGGCATGTGAACAAGTTTTAATCACAGAATGCATTACAAAATTTACTTAGAAAGATATACTAATTGGGACCAAAAGTCGAAGAGGTTATGGTTATGTTCGCCAAAACTAGTTGATAAGCTAGCTGATAGCTTATAAAAGTGATTTTCGAGCTTATATTTTGTAGCATATGACTGAAAAACTAGCTTATATGATAAAAGCGTTTGATAAAATTAGCTAATAAATAAAATTTCAACGAGCTTATTTGAAAAGCTGCCCAAAGAAGCTCGAGCTTTTTAAAAAAACTCGTCCTACCAAACGAAGCTTATTTAAATATAGGAAGCTTATAAGCTAACTAAATAAGCTTATTTGGTTACCAAATATAGCCTATATACATATATGCGAGTCAAGGGGTATAAACCCCGCATTCAAGTACAACTTTGTGCAAGAATTTACAACAATGGCTAACTCTACCAAAGGAATATTAATCTTGGCTTCTTCTACAGAGCAAGAAACATATATAGAGAACTAATGTCCTCACGGGTGTGAAAATTTGGAGTCTTACATCACTGTTAATTGACATTATCCATAATACTAAGAAATAAGAGTCTGCATCTCATCTCTACACTGTTTTTTTCATCAATCTAATGAGAAAAGATGAAATCCAATCAGAAGCAAGAGACATAACACGTCAAACATTTCTGCAAGATCACTTACCACATAATATAGTGCAAAATTGTCCTTATCACTCATGTAGCTCGAGTTTAATTTAAAACGAATCGTATAAATGACCCACAAGGTAGTAGCCAAAGTCGCCAAGTCAAGCAGAGTATGTATGTCATACTCCATTACGAAACTGCAATATAATCTAACAGCCAGAAATATAGCTGTTAGCTCCTGGGATTTTAGTGAAAGACCTGTCATGAGATAAATCAAAGAAGTGGAGGTAATCACTAATCAGCATCGAGCATTTATCAAATAAAAATTGAAATAATATGGTTTATCACCACACTGAGTGATGTATACACAAAGCTAGAATGGGTGAAATATCAAGACTTCAAGTAGACATGCAAAAACTCGAATATCCAATAAACAGTTCCAAGAGAAAAGAGTAGACAAATTTGGCGAGCAAAATTCATACACGAGAAAAAAAGCTTGCTGTGAATTCCAGAATCCAAATGATATTCCCAAAAGCACATGCAAGGTTCATGAGACTTGCAACCAGTCTCATTAAAAGATACACTTATAATTGAGACTAGAGAACATTTAATTCACTGTGATAGACGCGAAATAACGAAAATGAGAGCGGCATCATTCAGAGACTAAAGAACATTTAATTCTCATTTTAAATAACGAAAAATTATGCAGCTTTCAAAAAGATCCACTGTGATAGACCAAAAGAAACATACGAAAACAGTGAAGAAATGAATGATGTTTGCGACACTACGATTAAAAACAATGCTGTTATAGCAAAATAGAGCAAACTTGATTTCCCCTATAAACAATCACACAAGTTAAAAAAGGTATTGTAAACTCCAAGCATAAGTTGATCTTTTCTTTCTTTCATCCTTTACTTAAATGAAGTAAATCGTTCAACAAACTACCTCCAATGTGAAGAAAAGCACATACAAATCTCTTATTTTAGTTTCGTTTAGTCGTATTTCCATCTAATAGGCAGCAAACTAAGCTCACAATCTAAGCATTGAAACAAGAAAAATTAGGAATTCAGGATCACTTATCGTGGCCCCAAATCCCAATAATAAGAGGAATTTATCACCCAAGTATCCCAATTGCCAAAAAGTTCCAATCTTTGTCACCAATCAATCAATTGCAAACAAATTACAAGTCCAATTATCGTTCATACAATTATCGCTCACCCATAAAAATTCAATCTTTCAATTCAGAATGACGCCATTGCTACGTAATTACAGAGCTTCGAATCAATTCTCAAAACCCACCAAATTAAAAGAATAAAATAAAATAAAATAAAATCAATCAACACCGAAAAGGAACGACACCGTACCTGCGCAGGTCCTCTCCTTCATCAATTTGTAGATGAGAACAGAAATTCCGATCGAGTGCACGGCTTCCGCCGCCACAAAGAGATTGTCGTGATCGTGGACGATGGCGCGTAGGATGACAAGCGCCGCCATGCCGCTGACGACGGCTAGAAACGCCTTCACCTTCGGCGGCTGCCGCCGGACCCATGACGACGCGGCTTGGATCGGCCTCTTTGGTGGCTTCATCTTTGTGTACGTATATGGGCTGTAGGCTGTATGTATGTATGTGTGAGCGGATTTGTATGTTATTTTCCGATTTTTCTCTACGGGGGCTTTTTGCCTATCGAGTCTCGACAAGGTAGGGGTGTTGGGGTAAATAAGGTATTTCTGAGGGGCCTTTCTTAATTTGTTGAAGACGAAATAGAAATTATTAGATCTAATAAATATCTAACTAATAGGTAATAACTAATAAACAATATCTTTTTCACCCTACTACAAAGATACATTAAGTTTTTTCAAACCGTCCATTAACAAATTACCTTTTTCATCTCGGGAAGTGACTGCATAACTGTCGCATATCAATTGTATAACTGCTCGCATATTCATCGCGCAATACCTTCGCACTTTAACTTTTCCACCCCAGAAAGTGCGACGATATGCGAATGTCTTCGCACTTTTGACTTTCGCACAATGTCATCACGCAACTGCCGCATATTCATGGCACACTACTTTTTGCACTTTCTGGGTTGAAAAAGTTAAACTTATCTAAGGACAATGTGAAAAACTTAATACATTTCCATAGTGGGGTGAAAAATAGTATTTTTTTTTTACAAAATATGAGGCTAAAAGCCTAGGCTAGAATTTGTCGAAGGTGAGACACCCCATACTAAAAAGAGTATTTTCACTAAATAATATGTTAACTGCCCTTATGATCTTGCTTCCCTTCCTAATAATTATGGTTAGTATATAACCATTAGATCATTATACCTTTTTGTGAATATATATTTATATTAAAAATATCATACTTTAAAAATAATATAATTAGAAGTATGACATTTGATAGTATAAATATGCATCTTTCTTTACAGAGTGTGTGGGTTGATCACATAAGAATTTGTGATTTTGTTGAGGCCTAAAGTAACTTTATTTGTCAATATAATTGCATGAACTAAAACGTTATAATTTGTATTTTACATACTTAAAAACAATGAAATATATTTAGTAAGATTAACTTAATGAGGAAATTATTCCATATATATTAGATTTAGGAGAAAGTTTAATCCAGTTAATTTAAACGTTAAAAACTTGATAATTGAATTTCAGAAGTGTATAAAATTTACACTAATTTAATTGATAATCTATATTTTAATCAACCAAAATAATACTACTAAAATTGCTTACTTTTAAAATTATATAGTACATGCATATATTTAGGCATGCTAGTCAGATATAATTTAATGGCAGAACCTCAATGCTGTCTCTTTTGTGAAACCAATGTTTTCTGTTGGTATATCCTTTAACAGTTTTCTGTAAGTCTGTCAAAGTTTTTTACTATTAAATTGGATGAAACAGCAAATACTTAGGTGTGCCTAGCAAGGTGTGCCAAAGCTTTTTAAAATGAACATATTACTTTATAAAATGAACATGTGTAAACATATTTACATGTTCATTTTAAACTGCCTTGGCACACCTTGCTAGGTGTGCCAAAGCACACGGTAGTAGCACTGGGATCAAACACAGACACATACATACCCACACGGGTGCGTATTAAACCAAGGATAAAAAGCAGACTATCGAGTTTTTTATTAAACCAAGGATAAAAAGCGTGACTATCGAGTTTTTTACTATTGAATTGGATCTAACACAGACACATACATACCCACACAGGTGTGTATTAAACCAATGATAAAAAACGTAACTATCGAGTTTTTTACTATTGGATTGGATCTAACAAAGACACATACATACCCACACAGGTGCGTATTAAACCAAAGATAAAAAACGTGACTATCAAGTTTTCTACTATTGAATTGAATCTAACACAGACTCATACATATCCACGCGGGTGTGTATTAAACCAAGGATAAAAAACGTGACTATCGAGTTTTTTTGCTATTGGATTGGATCTAACACACACATACATACCCACACAGATGTGTATCAAACCAACGACAAAAAACGTGACTATCGAGTGTTTTTGCTATTGGATTGGATCTAACACAAACACATATATACCCAGGGGTGTGTGTTAGTATGTTAAAACAACAGTAAAAAAGATAAATAGATAATGACAATCCAACCCCAACTTAAAGCTTGTCAGTAGGTAATAAAAATGTTCAAAACTGAGGCATAAAATCCTCTTTAATTTTCCGGATGTTCAGGTGGTCATAACTTTATGAATACAACAAAACAAATCATGAAAGGGAAACACTTGTACAACAATTCATGTTATACCCAAATGGCTCGTAACTTTAGCCGGATGATACTTGTACAACAATATGTTCTCTGAGCCTTTTTATTTTTCTTGTATTGATATGAATGAAAATCAAGCAGCCACCTTCTTGGCGGTCACAGAGTTGATAATGGTGGAAAATTCGGGGCCCTAAAGGAAAAAGAAAAAGAAAATCATCGTATAAGAAGAGCTTGAAACAATGTGTGGAAAAATGAAGGGAAATTTAATTAAAAAAAAAAAGTGAAAACAAAAAGAAAAACAAAAATGATACAAACGCTCTAGCAAGCAAGGAAAGTCTTCGACTTTTTAGTTCTATTTTGCCAATTTTTTCAGGTCCTAAATAGCTTCTTTAGTTCTTATAGGGAGTAATCTTAGTTTCTTCAAGTATTTTATATTTTTTTGGGGGTATTTTTAGAATTTTATTTTTATTTTTATTTTTTATATTTTTTTAAATCTTGACATTTAGTTTTATGGGTTAGGTCCGACCCCAAACCATATTGGCCTACAAAATAATTATTGCCACACAAAGCTCATCACCTACAGAAATCAAGATTATACCTTAAGAGATGCACCACCCACAAGAAAGCCATCAATATCTTCTTGTTTGGCAAGCTCTGCACAGTTCCCGCCATTGACTGAACCTGTGGCAAACAAAAAATTAAAGGGAACAAAAAAGAATTACTTCAACTAGCTGATAGTTAATAAGTTAGCCGATAGCTTATAAGTGAATTTCGAGCTTGTAGCTGATAACTTATGACTGAAAAGCTTGATATGATAAAAGAGTTTGGTAATGTTTGGTAATACTGACTGATAAGCTAACAAGATGACATAAAAATTTCAACGAGCTTGAAAAGCTACGAAAGAAGTTTATGAGATAAGCAAGAGCTTTTTATAAAAGTTCGTCCTACCAAAACCAAACTTATTTGTACAAAACTAACCAAATAAGCTATAAGCTAGTTTTGGTGCTTACCAAACACTCTTAATTTCAATACTCGTTGAGTTATGAGCTGAAAAATGGCTGTTGAGAGAGTAAGCATACCTCCGTAGATAATACGTGTTTTAGAAGCAACTTCTGCTGACACGTTCTTACTCAACCAATCACGAACAGCCACATGTACTTCCTGCGCTTGCTCTGGCGTGGCCACTTTACCTGTTCCTATAGCCCATACAGGCTCATAGGCAACAACAATGTTGTCCCAACTTGGGACAGCATCTGCATAAGTACAAACCGATTATTATTTATTTATGAGAGAGAGAGAGAGAGAGAGAGAGAGAGAGAGAGAGAGAGAGAGAGAGAGAGAGAGAGAGATGCACGTGCCGGCATAAGCCTTCATCTGTTGGAAACAAACATCAAAAGTTTTTCCAGCTTCTCTTTCTTCCAGCAACTCACCAATGCAAGCTATTACTCCAAGACCTTCACTCAAGGCATATGCAGCCTTCTTACCTATGAACTAGAAAAGGTAGGGCTTGATAAAAGTTGAGCATTGGAAAGAATAAGATGAGCAAGTTGCTAAAATGAAATCTTGAATTGTCTCGTTTTTTTTTTTTAAAAAAAAATAATCTAAGCAGATGTCGAAAGAATGTTTCAGTTTCCCTCACTTGGTCATCTTCCCCGATTATGTGTCTCCTCTCAGAATGTCCCAAAACAACCCACTTGCAACCAAGATCCTTCAGTTGTTCCACACTGCAATTTTAAAAAGGCTTTACTGGCAAATTCCATGATAAAGAAAATGCAGGAGATTGGACAAAAGAAGCAAAATAAATATAGCATGACATTCAACGAAATCAAAATATACAATAGTTCCACAACAATAAACCATGTCTCATACAAGAAACTTGAATTGGAAAATAATAATAAAAAAAAGGTTTATTTTTGTGAATAAGATGGTCTACCTTAGGTCTAAAATTTGACTTTCTACTTGACAAGGTTCACTTAATTTTTTGCCACGTCACAACCAAATGATGAGCAAGACAATTGCATAAGAGAAGCTTTAGAGATTCTCATAAAGTAATTGTAATATATCAATGTATGAACTAGAGAATAATAAACCCACGTCAAACTGATTGAATCAGCCGTTAAGGCCACTAGGGAAAACATACCATACAGTCAATGAGTAGCTTATCCATCAAAGGCTGATCGCGAAGAAAAACACAGTCATTCGCTAAATCACAAAGAAGAAACTCTAAATCACCATAACCAAACATATGCCAATATTACACACCTAATTTCCCCTGTAAAAGCACCACCTTTCCCAGTCCAACAATTTTGGGCAGCTATCTCTATCCGATCAGATAACGAGTTCTTCACTTGATCGATGTAAACAAATGGAGGCGCTAC
>CACSLK010027752.1:2753064-2774971 GCA_902706635.1 Striga hermonthica | reverse complement strand
AGGTCATTTGTTTATGTTTGCTCGTCATTGGGTCACCTTGGTGGGATATCTCGAAGCTCGGCATGGATGTACTCAACACTGATCCTAAGTCTACAGTTAATGGAGAGGTAAGGGGTCGTATGCTCGGCTGAGTGATGTGGTGGTTTTCTTGTAAGAACTTGTCATGGAGGGTTGGTAAGAGCCTTTAGCTTGGTCAGTATGGGAACATTATTAGGTCGGCCGGTAGAACAACCTCCACATAATCATGCTAGTGAGGTCGATCTCGGGGATACAATAATGATTTTTAATGCCAAGAATCAAATAATTTCAGAATTCATAGAAAAAAATTGCATTACATTGTTGATTTGATAAAATAAAAAGACAATGTGAGATGAAATGAAAATAGATTCTATATTTGGTGGTGTCGAATTCTTCTTGACTATAATGTCTAGTGTAATAATTTACTAGTACAATACACGTGTACTACACAGGTGGTTGATGAAATATTAAATGTATAACAAAAGATAAAAGAAAAAAGTAATGCGTGGTTATATACTTTGTTGAAGTTGAAAAAAATAAATAAGGACCAATAATAATAATTTATAATAAAGAACTAAGTGAACTAATATGGACAAAGCAAAAAATTTAAAAAGTGAGATAACATGCACATCATAGAAATAAGATAATAAATCCATCGTTGCTTTTTGTCAACATAAAAAATCCTTTGTTATTTACAAAAAGAGTAATTTGTTGCTAATACAATATTGAAAGTGTCTATTGCTATTCTGTTGTTATTTGCTAACACAATAAATTGGTTGTATTTACCAACAGAACAATTTATTGCTAAGACAATTTTCAAAGCGTCCGTTGCTATTTTGTTGCTACCATTGCCATTCACCAACGGAAAAATCCGTTGCTAAGACAATTTTGAAAGTGCCTGTTGCTATTTGCCAACGAGATAAATTCTTTGCTAATTACCAATAGAATAATCCGTTGCAAATACAATATTAAAATGTGTGTTGTTATCCTGTTGCTATTTACCAACAGAATAATTTGTTGCTAATACAATATTGAAAGTGCTCATTGCTATTCCGTTGCTATTTACCAACTCAATAAATCCATTGTTGTTTACCAACTGAATAATCTGTTGCAAATACAATATTGAAAATGTCTGTTGCTATATACAAACAGAATAAATTAATTGCTATTTCCTAGGGAATAATATTTTGCTAATACAATATTGAAAGTGTCTGTTACAATATTGTTAACCCATTGCTATTTACCAATTGAATAAATCGTTGCTATTCACCTACGTAATAGTTTGTTGGTAAGACAATTTAAAAAGTGTTTGTTGCTACTTACCAACGGAATAATTTGTTGCTAATACAATTTTGAAAGTGTTCATTGCTATTTGTCAACGGAATAAATCAGTTGCTAATTATCAACGGATTAAAAGTGTGCTGCTATTCCGTTGCTATTTACTAACAAAATAATTTCGTTGCTATTTAACAATGGATTTTTTTGTTGCTAAGACAATTTTGAAAGAGTCTGTTGGTATTTTGTTTGTGTTTACTAACAAAATATTTTCGTCACTATTTGCCAACAGAATACAAAGATGTCATTTTTCGTTGCTATATTTTGTTAGTATTTTGTTGGTAATTCGCTTAAAAAAATTGTACGTATAATGCATTGTTAATCTGTTGGTATTCCCAACGAAAAAATTTCTGTTGGTAATTATTGTTGGCATTTTGACAATTTCTTGTTATAGTCGTGTACTGAGTTTGAGTTTAATTTTACGCTTTATATTTCGAAAAAAAAAAGGAAAAAGAACTTCCCTAAATATTACTATTAAATGCTCAATACGATTCTACGTAGAATGTGAGGGCGAGTCATCAATTAAAAAAAAATGCAAACTACCCAAGAACGTTTGAATGAGATGGCTTGGGTCTTTTCCAGCTTAACCAGTGGTCTCGTGTTCGAGCCCTGGGAATGCAGCAGTGTTAAAACTCTTGAGGGAGAGCTTTGCCGCCCTTGTGGTCCTACCCGACTCGATTCCGGATTAGTCGGTTCCCCTGTGAATCCGGAAACCGGAAGGTCCCTGTACCAAAAAAAAAAAAAAAAAATGCAAACAAAAGTTGGGGAGATTTTACGGTCCATTACGGAACCATTTTGTCGGGGTTTGTAACTGTTAGATCAACTATTCATGACGTTACATGATGATATAACGGTTACAAAACCCGACGGAATAGTTTCGTAATGGGATTGTAGCATTTTTTCAAAAGTTGACAACATGAGCCACGTGTCAACCCCAAAACTGTGCTCCTATTTCCTCATTATATTAGAGGTTGGATATGTCAAATGCAATTTGGTTGGTGTTAGGTTCAAACGTGAGACACGGTGAATTCATGAAGATCCTGCTTTCTAGTTGAGTTAGAACTTAGAAATAATTCATTCAAGTCCTCCAACATGAATAATCTTAGACCTCACTCACTATATATATATATATAATTTTCTCAAAGAAATTGCACCAGACCAAACCAACATTGCTCAAACTTAGTAAAAGATTATGGCTGAAGAAACAAAGCTGAAAGTGGTGATGTACCCATGGCTGGCCATGGGCCATCTCACCACATTCCTTCACTTATCCAACAAATTAGCAGAAAGAGGCCACCAAATCTTCTTCATCCTCCCTACCAAAACACAGTTCAAATTAAACCAATTCAATCTTCATCCGGACCTCATCAAATTCGTACCGATAACAATCCCGAACGTCCAAGGCCTTCCCGATGGCACCGAGACGACCTCGGACGTGCCGTTTCCCATGTTTACGCTTCTCAGACACGCCATGGACCTCACTCAACCCGACATCAAAACCATCCTACAAAAACTGAAACCCCATTTCGTGTTCTTCGATTTCACGCAATGGTTGCCTGCTCTAGCTCGACGATTGAACATCAAATCTGTTCTTTACTGCATTATAAGCCCTGCTTCTGTCGGGTATATCGTTTAATTTGATTTCTTTATAAATACAATTCTCGTTGCCTAGCACTAGCTATATTATCATATATATACATTCAATTACAAAAGTTACGTTGTCATTGATATTAGGTATCTTTTTCGGAATGATTCCGAGGCCAAAGCTTTCGTGGAGCCTCCGCCAGATTTCCCATCACCCAAAATAAAGCTTTACAAACATGAAGCCAGAATGGTCGAAAAAATCAACAACGAAAAAGAATTTGGAAGCGACATGAAGTTTGTAGAGCGGATGATCATGGCTGCTAACGAGTCGGATGCAATAGGATTCAAGTCCTGCCGAGAAATGGAAGGCTCGTACGCGGAGTTTGTCCGAAAAAAGTTGAAAAAGCCAGTTCTCCTAGCCGGTCCGGTTCTGCCCGAGCCACCCACCTCAGCACTAGACGAGACATGGGCTACTTGGCTAAGCCGATTCAAGCCCAAGTCCGTTATCTTCTGTGCCTTTGGCAGCGAGGCCCGACTCAGGGCAGACCAGTTCCATGAACTGGTATTGGGCTTAGAGGTTACGGGCATCCCATTTTTCGCAGCTCTAAAGCCGCCGATTGGGGCGGAGACAGTCGAAGAGGCTCTGCCTAATGGTTTTATGGAGAGGAATAAGGAAAGAGGGGTCGTGTATGGCGGTTGGGTTCAACAGCAGTTGATTTTAAGTCATCCTTGCGTAGGATGTTTCGTGACGCATTGTGGGTGGGGTTCGCTGTCGGAGGCTATGGTGAATGAGTGCCAATTGGTGCTAATGCCGCATGTGGGCGACCAACTTATTAATGCAAGATTGATGGCTGAGGATTTGAGGGTTGCTGTGGAGGTCGAGAAAGGAGAAGAGGATGGGTTGTTTACGAGGGATGGCGTGGCCACGGCAATCAAGTTGGTCATGATAGATGAGAGTGAGATTGGGAGAGAGATTAAGGCGAATCGTGCTAAACTGAGGGATTTAATGTTGAGGCAAGGCTTTGAGGATTCTTATGTTGATGATTTTGTTCACAGCCTGCAATCCCTTTTGTAGTTCCAATCAACTGGATTGTGTTGGCAATATTCAATTACACTTCAGCTTTGTTGAACCAATCCCTTTGATGTGTTATCAATAATTTGAAAAATATATATATACGTTTTTAAATTTTAATGTGTTGATATCCGAGCTAAAAGATGAAATGAGAGGAATCTGCACCAAGTACATAATACCGATCCCATGTCTATGTTGATATCCGAGCTAGACTCAATGAGAGAATAATGCATTGAGTACTTAATGCAAGGAAATAAATAGCTCGCTAAAGTTGCCGCTATTTGAGAAATAGTTTTTTTTGGCAGCGTGCCGCAATTTGTATTCATGTGCAATTTAGCCGCTAAATCTCCGCTATAGCTACAGTGCCATAAACGTTTTAGCCCGCTATTTAAAACCTTTCTTAATATTGATCCCAGGTCGGTGGATCAATCTCAGGAACTAGCTCGGTGGTATTCTTCAGGCAAAGGAAACCATATGGAATAAGACAGACCGACGTTGGTGTACTGCGGGCAGAAGTAATAGAATAAGCGCGACTTGCGGTCATTATATGATAAAGGTTCCACGCTTCACAAGAGTTTGTCGATTTAATGCCAAGCTTCAAATAATTATAGAATTCATAGAAAAATTTTAACAACGAAATAATCCGTTGCTATTTACCAATGAATAATCCGTTTTAACAACGAAATAATCCGTTGCTATTCCGTTTCTATGACAAGTTTGAAAGTTTTCATTGCTATCTGCGAACGGAATAAATTCGTTGCTATTTACAAACGAAATAATTCGTTGCTAATACCATATTGAAAGAGTCTGTTGCTATTTTGTTCGTATTTTGTTTGTGTTTACTAACGAAATACTTCTGTCACTAGATGCCAACAGAATACAAAGATATTATTTTCCGTTGCTATATATTGTTAGTGTTTTGTTGATAATTTGTTAAAAAAAATTGTATATATAATGCGTTGCTAATTACATCTACTGACCAAAATAAATATACATATGGCGTTTATCACATCGGGCGCTCCCTTCAGGGGAAAACTTCCATTGAAAACATATTAATTTAGATGTTAATTGTCTTAGATGTGGGTGCTGAGAATCAAATAACCACGTTCTCTTTGATTGTTGGTGAGTGAAGAAGCTATGGAGAAGGTGTGGTTGATTGGGTGAGATCTCAAAATGGTCGGGGCAACGTCCACGGTTGAGTCTTGTGAGCATATCGGAGGGCTGCAAGAAGTCAAACTTCAGGGTTTTTTATTATGTTTATGTTGTGGCTCGTTTAGCAGGATGAAATATATTTTTGAATGGTGGTCGTTTGAGTGATATTGACTTGATGATCGATAAAGGCTTCAGATGGGTGGAAGACGAGGACTACGACAAGGCCCAAGTTGCACTATTTTCAATTCTGTTGGATGCTTCGTAAAGGACCACTAGGCTTGGAAAGGAAGAAAAGTCAATGAGAATGGTTGTGATCTTCAATGTGATGCATTTGTACGAGACTTTGAAATTGGTTTGGGAGGTTGGATAATAATTCAGAAGGTCTGATAGTCGCAATTTTTACATCCCATATGTTAGGTTCATACTCTTCAACTCTGGTTGAGACTTTGTCTATACGATTTGGGTTACGGTTCGCTTCTACGATTGGAGTGAAGATCCAACAAGTCACCACAGATTGCCTTGAAGTAGTGCAAGGACTGATCCCGAATGTTTCGCATCACCCATTTGAAGACATTTCTCGAATATCATGACACTCTTGGATTCCTTAGAATGTGGACTCTGCCAGCATACCAAAAGGATTGATAATCAGATTGCTCACGGCAAGTGGGCGGTGGAGTCAAAAACCATGATAATGTGGTCGGATCTTGTTGAGTGAAGATGACAATATGGCACACGAATTAAAAAACGAGAAAAGTAAACAACACAAGATTTACGTGGTTCGGCAATGTGCCTACGTCCACGGCGGCTGAGGGATCTTTTATTATTCTCAATCGTATCAAATACATCAATACACCATGTATTTATACTAAAACCCTACAAGGTATAAATTTACTTAAATACCCTGTACCGTACCGCGGGGGCTCACTTCGCTCGGTCGCTACGCTTCCCTCGCTACGTTCGCTCCGTTACGCTTGCAGGCATCAGTCTGCCCTCTTCCTTTGTCAATATATGAGTCATACCAACAGATCTTTTGTTCGTTCTGTTAGAACTTGATGGTCTTGATGAGGACTATGAAGCCCATTTTTGCAAAAAGAAAAAAAAAAATGTATAGAGAATTTTATGTCCTTAAAAATAAAAATACGAAATTGGTTCCGCTCAAGATATTTACAATACAACCAACACAGAAATTCCTACATCTTTTTATTGTCTATCCACCATCTTGATTACTACAGAGCCAGAAATTGTGATATTATCTCACATTAAAATTGAAAAACAAAATCATGGTTGCCAAAGTATTTTATTTTATTATGTTTTTTGGATATCATAAAATCAATTTATTAAACATTTAGATATATTAAAAATGTCAAGTCAATCTACTAAGTATATTAAAAAATGTTTTTTTTTTCTTTTAATGTTGGTCGCCACAAGAAATAAGGCGTTTGACGACACTTATTTTTTTGTATAATGACGTTTTCAGTGACACAAAAATTTTACCTACGCTACTGAAAACATCGCGAATTGCGTTGTTAAATTTGATATCATGAAATTATCTGCCACGCAAGATTTTAGCATAGGTAATTTTTTTCATGTGTGACGCTTTTATAAATACGTCACTATTGTAAAATTTTGTGACGCAAGACATTCGCGTATGTATTACTATGTAATAATCATGTTCAATGCTTTTCTAATGAGTCATCATTATAAATTTTGGTGACGCAGTACATGTGTGTTGTAAATTTTAATGTCTCTTTATTACGTACATGGGTTGTTGTAACGGATTTTAATGACAAAAAATTTATGTGTTTATAATGCGCAACACTTTTTTATAGTGTCGTAATTATGCATTTAGAAATATTATTTTACGACAATTTCATTAAAGATGACATTGAGTCAAATCGGGCCGGGTAGTTACGAACCCGAACCTGGCCCGTGCACCTGCCCCATGGACCGGCCCTGGCCGTGACCACGACGGGTCCAGCAGATTATTAGGCCCACACAACTTGGCCCCTTCCGAGGCAAGCCAACTTACCCTGCCTTGCCCCATCCCAAATTTGTTTTTTTTTAACCCGTAAAATCATACATTTGTGAAATATAAATTAAAGTAAAAATTAAAATAGTCTCGTTTATTAATATTATATAAATCAAACACGCGAACGTCTTACAATACAAAATAAAATATAGAAATATCAAATAATAAATACTAATTAAATAACACTAGCAATACAACCAACACATCCATTAATTAAAGGGTAATTAATGGATTTAGTTGGGTTGATAACTTTGCATTTTTTTTTTTTTAATCTTGGCTTATAGGTGAAGGGACAGGAGACTATTTTTTTTTTTATTTAAAAAAAAAAAAAATCAAGCCTTTTTTTTATTTAAATAATGTTTATGATGATATTTTTACTAGAATACAGCTACTCCTTTTTTTTCTTCGAAAGTAAATTACAATGACAACCCATATCTATTCATGCAAGATTCAACTACCTCATATCAAATGGAACTAATTAAGGGTCCTTCCTTCATGATCATGGCATTTACAACTCCACCAAATTCAATAGATATTCTTAACTTAACAAATTATCGGTTTTGCTATGAAGCCAACAGTTGGTTTCATAGTGGAGCCAACCTTCTATATACAACAAGCAAACCTACCATATTCTCACGTTACTTAAGTAACATTAATATAATTTTATTTTTATGGTAGTTTATTTATTGTATATAGAAGGTAGGCTCCATTATGGAGCCAACTTTGTCTTCATAGCAAAACCGAACAAATTATATGGACAAATGTCATCCACATTTGAACTACATACATACAGCCTAGCTAATCAATGCATGTAATTTTCAGGTATTAATTTTCCCTACTTGACTTGCACTTCAAACCCAAACTCTCTAAATTGGATTTTATTTTATTTTATTTTTTTAAATTTCAAATAAATTGAGAACAAAAGCAGCTAGTACTCGACGAAAGTAAGACACCCTAATATTATTATGTTCGAGCCAAGGACCCAACCCCACAGGGGGAGGTGGTCGATAGGACAATTATTAAACACCTTTATTTAAGTTAGTAGGTACAATTAATTAAATAACTAATACATATGGGACAAAAATCTGTACTAATAAAATATTTGTATATATGGCTGATTGGATTATCATAAATAACAAAAAAAAGTCAATATCTATACTTATATAAAAAAGCATTCTATTTACTAGAATTATTAGTAATTACTAATTATTTTATAAGAAAAGTCAAAGGTAATTAATGCATTCTATTTCCATCAAGTATTTTATTTAATTATTTTAGTTAATTGTTTTATCTCATAACACATTTTCAATACAACTTACCATGATTTTTCTATTGTGATTAAAAACCAAATTTTACGTTTAAAATATTGTGAAATTATTATTATTATTTTTATAAAGCACATATTATTTGTTAAAAAATTGTATATATATAATACACATCACAGTACCATGGTAGATGATTTAAATTTCATCCAACCACAATGCCAATAATTTAGATTTGAACACACCTATGCGTTTGATCAAATGTCTGGATGATTTAAAATTGAGCCCACAAAAAATTATTTAAATTTGAACACACCAGAAATTTTATGTAACTACTTTTTATTTATAAATATATTGAAAGTGGTATTTAATGGATGTTATATAAACTATCTTAATATATTTGCAATGAGTTCGAATAGACACGAACACATAATTCCATACATACTTGCCAGAGGGCGACTTAATAATTTTTTAGACTTAACGTTGATTAAAAGAGGTAGAAAATAGATAATAACATTAATACTTTTTAGACTTAAACGGACAAAGCTGTGAAAATAACTCATGTAATATTTTTATCTTGTGCATCGCACAGGGTACGTACTAGTATATGTGAAAACAACAAATTAGGACGCATGATTTCCAAATTTATGAAAGATAAATCAAGAAGTAACACGATTGAGTAAAGCACAAGTCAAAGAAATAAATGATTAGTGAAGCACAAGTCAAAGAAAAAAAAAGTCAAAAATATATACTACTACCTCCTATTTTTAATATATGTCGTTTTAAGAAGTTGAACACTAATTAAGAATATTTTTTGTCAATAATAACTTTATTTAATAAAGATAGAGATGAATGTTTTGAGAAAAAGTGAAGAGTGAATATGAAAAGACGTAATGTATTTATTGACTAAATGAGGGTAATAATAGAAAAATATGTACAAAATATCCAAAACGACAATTATTTGGCAAATAGTTAAAAAAGTTAAAATGACATTTAAAAAAAATAGGAGGGAGTATGTCACTAATGCCCACTTACCCACACAGTGGGCACATGTTAACATGTCCACCGCTTATGTGGCATGCACGCATTGGTGATGTTTTTTTAGAACATATTAACATCACCAATGTGTGCTCATGTCACATAAACGGTAGACATATTAACATGTGCCCATCGTGAGTAGGGGAGCATTATCCTATACCATATACTATGTGAAAACAACAAATTAGGACGCATATTTCCAAATTTGTCCCTTTTAAGAGGAGCATTAATTAATATAATTACTACTCCACTAAGTACTCTGATCAAGGTGTTCACGAAAACACATGTTATTCAAAGTCTCCAAGGCCTTGCAAATAATGCTGTAAGATTAATGGATATTAACATATTATTATGTCTCAACAAATCACGAAATCTAGCACATTTAATTCTAAGTACTGTGCTTTTTCGTCCCTTGATATATAGGATGCATTATATATGGTGTAAACAAATTATATTACATGATTTAATTAGAATTGAAAATTTCAAGATAAATTTTCAATTATTATTATTATTATTATTATTATTATAATTATTATTATTATTATTATTATTATTATTATTATTAGTATTATTATTTATTATGCTACACGTGGGAGTTGGAGCTGTATTTATAACATTGCATCCTCAATTAGTTGGATATCTTTTCAAACGGAAATTTAGGGTTGTTTGTATATATTTTTTTTCCAATTTTTATTCCATCTATATATATATTCAAAATCTAAATAGATTTTAACTCAACCTCAATATCTCGATATTATCAATATAAATAAATAATATCAGTCAATAAGTCGTACACACCACATCAAAATTAATTCACTATCCATACACTCACATTATTTTAACTAAACACCACCTCAAATCATTTCTCTCATACTTTTACATCAAATCAATTTTAATTATTTTATTTTAAATCTTATTTTAATTTAAATCAAAATCTCAATACCAACTAACAATACCAATTTTAAATCACATCTCTCATATTTTTACATCAAATCAATTTTAATAATTTGATTTTATATATTATTTTAATATAAAATCAAAGTCCAACTAACACATAATCATACCAACATTTTCAAAATTAACCGCTGGTTAAAAAAAAAAACTCATTTTAAGAAGATATATTGTATTCAAACACGCCCTTAACCTTATGGAATATTTATTAATCTATCTGTTTTCAAACTAAGTTACATATTCTTGAAATCGTACTGTTCACATAGTAACATCTTGAAATCGTACGGGTTATCATACGTCAGCAAATGGGTCGAGTCGAGTCTATCGGCTCTTATCAAGCCGAGTTCGAATTTTTCTAGAGATCGACAAGGTTTTATTTGACACTCAACAGTGTAATAAATGTTCCAGATCATCTCATTAAAGTCCTTTTTTCTTATTCTAATTTATTTATTTATTTATTTTTGCTTTCAAACCATGTAAATGCCAAAAGGAAAATGACCATCAATAATTGAAAAAGTAGAAATAAATAATGTCAATATATGTGATTTATTAGCATTTCAACTTTCAACAATATCTAACACAACCCCACATCCCCAACCACCACAATATATATTATTTATTCATTCTTTTGAATGTTTTTGTGAAAAATGTCTTTTAATGGAGGTGGTAAATTGAGTTTGTTAATATATACATAAAATTAAAATCAAATAAAAAAATTAAAAATAGACTGTGCAGTTGAGGTCTCATTGAATGAAGATACATGGCCCTTTAGATCAAGTTAATGCATGTGGCCACATTTTTTCTGCTAAAAGTTGTTCTGTTTCTATCCCAACTTTATATGGATTCTAATACCAAACAGTAAAACGTAAAAGATAAAGGAAATGCTACAGTCCCGTTATGGAACTATTCCGTCGGAATTTGTAACCGTTAGATCATCATGTAACAGTCGTGGATAGTTGATCTAACGGTTACAAACCCCGATGGAATGATTCCATAACGAGACCGTAGAATTTCCCAGACAGAAAAATGTATTTTTAACGAAATAATTTTGTTTTCTCAAGAATATAAAAAAATGAATTGTACTCAAAATAATGTCTCCAAACAATGTCTTGCAGGTGTTCGTAAGGGTCACAAATCTAAAAAAGACGGCTTAAGGAGAATAAAGAAAACGAAACAAAAATCAAAGTCAAGGTACGTAATAATTACGTTCTCCTTAAGACAAAATTACTCCGTAAAATACCCACGGTTAACGGCAAACGCCTCAAAGATACAACGACTTTCGACTTGTATATAGTGGTACTTCAAATATACAAGTCTTCGGCGAACACTACTATTGTTTGGAACACTCAAGTCTCAACGAAAAAATCATAGAACACAATATGTTACTTTGAAAAATAACGCAAGAGCTCTCTCATTTTCTAGTTGTTTATGACTTTATGTATGCGGGTATTTATAGATGTAGGAAAACACCTCCAAGAGGTTTAAGTGCCCGAACGAGAATGGACGCTTCTAAAGGCCAAAAGACACCTTATAGTCACCAAAGGTTGTGAGCTTTCGGTTTCCACACCCAGCTGTGCGCCCGTACGCCGTGGGCTCGTACGAGCTCATAGCTAGGGACTCAGAATCGAGTTCCGTTTTTTCCTACTTGTCCCCAACGAACCCCTCTATAGTTATAGCATGCAACTGCATGATCAGGTCTCGTTTGGATTTCGTTACCATTTTTTCAAAGAATGTTTTACAAATCCAATAATTTGAGTTACTTAAACTCATTGCTTCAACTTTACATTTTCCACATATACAACTTAAAATTAATTTCTCATTCACCATAAAATCGATACAATATCAATTTTTCTTACAAAACCCACTACAGTTCAACACGTCCTATATCATGTGCATTGATCTTTATCTTTATCAGTTTAATTTCAAGAAAAAAAAAAAAAAAAATAGTCGTGATCAAATGGGACCTAAACTCATGTGATATCATTTAAGATTATGTCGGTGTGATTACACCTAAGCAAAATATAACAATTTCCCTTACAATCACTACTTTTATATATATACACACATATGCTCAAACGTTTGCTACTCAAATCATTCAAGAATCAATAGCATTTTCATCATTTGTGGTTCATTTTCTTTTTGATGTTGCCATTTTATTTTTATTTTTTTTCTTCTTGACATATAACTGAGGAGCTGTGATTAATGTCCAAAATGAGAGTTCACAACCCATTTTATGGTTTATTTTTATTTCCTTTATTTATTTTAGTGTCAGTAAATTTGTGCAGTGCAGATGATGACAAGACAATGTTTGAGGTTGTCGGCACTGGCGAGTGTGCTGATTGCAAGGAGAATAACTTCAAGACCAGTCAGGCATTTTCAGGTACTTAATTCAACCCACATTCTTTAGTCTTTACATACTCATTATGGCCATGCATGATAGTGTATTATTACAATTTATAGGAATTTTTGTGTGAGATCAGTCTAACTGTTAGGCGAGTCGAGTCGACCATTCATAGTTAAAATATGACCGGTATAAATTTTTGTGTGAGACAGTCTAACTGTTAGGCGAGTCGACGACAAGTCATAGTTAAAATATGACTCATCGAAACCATGTACCATTGGCTCATGCTTCTTATAATGTCCCCCTTTATATACTTGTCCAAGTTAATCGGTAGCTTACACGTTCGATTTTTACACGTAGGTCTCCACGTGACCATCGACTGCAAGCTCAAGAATGGGGACATGAAAAGAGTCGGAACAGGGGAGCTCGACAAGCAAGGCAACTTCAAGGTCTCTCTCCCAAAAGACATAATTCAAGACGGGCCAAAACTCAAGCACGAATGCTATGCTCAGCTCCACAGTGCAGCTGCCATCCCTTGCCCGGCACACAATGGCCTCGAAGCCTCCAAAATCGCGCTCACGCCCCAATTAGCGGACGGCGAAAATTATGTTTTTGCCCCTTCGGAAAAAATCAGGTTCTCGGCCGCGCTATGTACTTCCAAATTCTTTTGGCCATACGTCAAATACCCCCCTTTGCCACCTTTGAAACACTTTGGCCACCCTTGGCTCCTTCCCCCTTTGCCCCCACTCTACATTCCTAATAAGCCACTCCCGCCACCGGTCCCTGTCTACGAGCCGCCAGTTCCTATTTACGAGCCACCTCCGATCACCAAGCCGCTTCCCCCACCGGCTCCGGTTTACGAGCCCCCGCCAGTGGTGGAGCCACCCAAGAAGCCATGTCCACCCACCACGCCAAAGCCGCCAGTGGAGAAGCCACCGGTTTACAAGCCGCCAGTGGATAAGCCACCGGTTTACAAGCCGCCAGTGGATAAGCCACCGGTTTACAAGCCGCCAGTGGAGAAGCCACCGGTTTACAAGCCGCCAGTGAAGGAGCCGCCGGTGAAGAAGCCACCAGTGAAGGAGCCGCCGACTTATAAGCCGCCAGTGAAGGAGCCACCGATTTCCAAGCCGCCCAAAAAACCATGCCCACCAACCAAGCCAAAGCCGCCGGTGGAGAAGCCGCCAATTTACAAGCCGCCTGTGAAGGAACCGCCGATTTACAAGCCGCCAGTGTACAAGCCACCCAAGAAGCCATGTCCACCCACCAAGCCAAATCCACCGATTCACAAGCCGCCGGTAGAAAAACCACCAGTTTACAAGCCGCCAGTGGTGAAGCCACCGGTTTACAAGCCGCCAGTGGAAAGCCCACCAATCATTAAGCCACTACCACCACCAATTCCACTTCATCCAATCCCACCAATCACAAAGAAGCCATGCCCACCCATCAAGTCAAAACCACCGGTTTACAAGCCGCCAGTGGAAAAGCCACCGGTTTACAAGCCGCCAGTGGAGGAGCCACCAGTTTACAAGCCGCCGCCAGTGGAAAGCCCACCAATCGTTAAGCCATTGCCACCACAAATTCCGCTTTATCCAATCCCACCAATCACAAAGAAGCCTTGCCCGCCTCTACCGAAGCTTCCTCCTTTCCCTAAACTCCCACCAAAGTACTTAAACCACCCTAAGCTTGGATTCCCACCTCTCCCACCCGCCATTCCCCACGCATAAATGCGTATTTTAGCGTGTTTGCTTGCTTCTTTTTTTACTATGATGCAAAATGCTATTAAAAATTTTCATATGCCGGAATAAATTTCAAAAATGTTACTGATAGGGTGATGAATTTTCTCTGTACCATTTGCTTTGTACGTACTTGCCATGTATAAGTTTGTTCGTTTGTTCGGGTCAGATGTTTGTACAATTTCTTTATCTTCCAAAAAATGCAAGTTCATTTCAAGAATAACTAATTTGTTCGGGACAGATGTAATATAGTCAAATTTAAGCAGCATGCGGCAAGTTAAACTTTTAAGATTCAAATGTATAAATTGAATTTTGCTGTCAATACAGAGGAAGAAGAAGAAGATTTTATTGGCAGTAAATAGCAGAACATGCAAATGGCTGCCCCATGAAAGTGATGTCAATTAAGATACCACTTTTCCCATCCTTTTCATTGATCATAGAACAGACTGTTTGATATTTAGCTGGAGGGGACTAATTAATAAGGCAGTTGTCAAAGTTTATTGGGAAATATTATGGTCTCGTTACAGTACCATCCCGTCGGGTGTTCTAACCTTTAGATTATCTATCTTATCTAACTACACGTGGATCCAACGCGTACTGTAACGGGACCGTAGCATTTCCCAAGTTTATTATGCTGTCTAGGCAAAAGAACCTTTTTTTCGGTCAATCTGTACAAAATTATCCTAATTCTGTGAATGTTTTGGATCCTTAAATTTATTAATGATTCAGAAGAAAACAATTGTGTTCCCATTGGTTTTAAATGAAAGATTCATACCTATGTTTCCGAGGAACAAATAATACAATTATTTGGTGATACAAGACGGTCCAAAATGAATCGACTCGGAGTCTTGGGAGAACGAGATTCGAACTTGGAAAGAATATTGAATGTATTACATTCGTAAAGGCGAAGCATACTAAAACGCCAAAATTTGCTCCATAATTCCAGATTTCATATGTTGAAGTCGTATGATAACATCATGCCCATGAATTATTTAGCTTCACTACAATAATTAATGGGAAAACAAATGTACACTTTTACCTCATGTTTCTTGTAGAGGATGTGCACATACTTGATCCATCTAATATGACATGATAAAATGACATTGGAAAAATAAAATCAATAAAGCTTGTTACCAGAGGATTCAAGCATGCATGTCTCGACCTGAATGTAAAAACCGGGGTTCATTTCAAATGTCGGTCTCGAGATTTATTCCTGGCCAAGTTTCAGAGTTCAGTCAGTTTCATGTAGGATCTTCATCTGATCAATTGAAGGTCTATCGCCTAAAGGCTAACACTATCTCAAATCAAGATTACTGTATATATATTGGAATATCTAATACAATGGTAAAGACACTTTATATATGAAAGAATAAAAACACTCAACTAATCACTGCTTTGAGGTGTCTTTGCTGCTAATTCTTATAGCTCAACGACCAACCACTTGATAAAATGATGGTTTTCTGCCTTTATGTAACAATGAAGTCGGCATTTTTTTTTTGTTTTACTTTATATATTTACTCACCTAGAAAATATGCTATTTATCTGTAGTTAATCAAAAAGAGAATTGTACTTTAAAATGCACAAGATTTCATATGGGCAACTATGTTAATTTTTCTTCTGTAACAAGAGTAAATACAACTGGGAAATCAAACTATCACTGCAAAAACAGAAAAAGAAAATAAAAATCAACAACCCGTTACACCATTCAATTGAAATCTTTGCCAGTATACATAGTTCAGCATTCTCAGAGTGTCAAATTGTACTTAGATATACGCTAAAACTAGTAAATCAGTTAAGTTGTTAACGGCATTTCATCTTAAGCTCTTGCCCTTTTCGGTTTTTCCTAGTGTTCTCTCTACACTTCTTACTTTCCTTCCGTTATACATTGCTGCCCCTAATTTTCTGTAGGGGCCTGCGCTCCTAGTACTTAAGGACACCTGATTTTCACGAGGTGTTTATGTACACAAACTAATAGTAGTTTATTTGTATTCTAATAACACATTCTATATTTTGATAGGTCTGCTGCACCTGACAGATTAAGCTCTCTACCATCGCTGAGATGCATTTATTAATCATAAACCTAGTTAACATGAACAATCACACATGAAGTCGAAATTTTCGCCAATTATCATTTTAGCATCAAGCAAATGCCACATACAAATGGATAAAAGACGAACTGTATATATTATTCCAATGCTGCAATAAAAGTGGTAAAAATATTCACCTCACCAAAGAAGCATAATCTTCATGAGACTCTTCAGATTCATGCAGACCCATGTTCATGCAATTCGAAAAAATCGAGACAAGTACAAAGGGAAATGGACCGGGTGACGGAGAAGGAAACTTCAGCATAACTCTATCGGCCAACAGCACTGAAAATGGATACCCAAATCGATCACTGTTTTGCCAAACTTCAAAAACTATCCACCTTACCAAACTGCCTCCCTCGAAATGCATACCACCAAGCACAACACAGCACACGAGTTCCACAAAAGACCTTTAACAATAAAATTTCTCCCCGTAACAAGCCAATCAGCCTTCTTTATGCCAAATCCCAAGTTCACATTTTCCCGCAAAAGCACCCTCCCAAATATACAATAAACCACCACACTTTCCGCACATTCAATGAGCCGAGAGCACCACCATTTTTCAAACAACTACCAAAAGCACCTCCTCCAAGCTGACAATTCCCTCATCGGCCACCTGAGGCATTTCATCGAACACCTTATTAATCAACCCCAATTCCTCCTCCTTCCCTCTAACAATACACAAAAGGCCTCATTTAGTAACACCAAATCCATCACCAATTCCAGAAGCAAAATATCTATTGACCCTTCAAAAGCCACTGGACCCAAGCACGAGCCCAAACCCGAGCCCGTATGATCGCCCACAGTCACCCGAACCTGAATATCCGACCCACCTCCTCCAAACCAGAAAAAATCCAATCCAATCCCCAAGGGGTAGTTTACTTCGGGGGATAGGACAAGATAATTAAATAATCCCGGCAATATCCTGCGCTTACTTACCTAGATTTGGATGGGACTGAATGACGTGGTGCGCATGTGGCATCCCACTTGCCATTGGAAATCAGGTATTAGCTGATAAAAAAATCCCCACCCCCCATGTGATAAATATAATCCCACCTTAGCATTCCAATATTGCCATCACTTTTACATTAGAAAAGACCGAGACACCCCTCCATTTGCACAAAATTACAAATTCATACCATATAAAATTTGAAAACCTGCCATTTGCCCTAATTTTTTCTTCATTGGCGATCACGAGAGAAATTCTGAAAATTTTAAAAAATTGCATCGGTCTTGTTCTTTCAATCGGTCCAAGGTATGTTCGAAATTCCATCAAAAATTGGGTTATCATCTGATTATAGGCAACCATCGTGATTTTTTTGTCGATTATTCAGATTTTCAAGACAAATTGAAATTCTTTTTTTTTTTTGCGCTGAAGAAACGACACTATGTGGGGGTTGCGGAGGAATCGTTGGGTTCGGTTTTGGGTGGAGGTAAACGAATGTCGTGCACGAATATATTTTCCACACCCGTCTATCGACGTCGGATGTCGTGCACGTCTGAATTCCGGTCGGCGCGACTTGTCGTCAGAATTAGGGCTCTACTATGTACAGAAAAAAGGAGAGAAATGGTATCTGGGGAGAAGAAAAGTGTAAAGGCTACATAAGGGTAAATTGGTCTTTTGCTGTTTTATCATCTCACCAAATCCTGTGAAGTAAATGAGGGATCCGTTTTTCAAAATTCCATCCCTCAATGACGTGTAAAGTTATTCAGATTAATTTGTCTTATCCTGTCACTCAGTGACGTGCAGCCCATTTAAAATGAACAACTGATACCACTTGTCCAGTGGGTCGTGTCCACAATCCTTAAATACCCACAATGGTTTGAGTCTCTTAAATAACTATAACACCTCACATGAGTCGTTTTACTTCCTTGGATGGGATTGAATAACTAAATTTGTCATACCATATCATCTGTTATTTTAAATGATTGGGATATGACTCTTTCTAGTTGGCACCCATGAGGCATGCGGGTCCCACAGTGTATCCTTCATTCGCTGATGAAATAAATCACAGGGGGAGACCGGATTTTTTTATCCCGTTTTTTACAATGCCCATTTTTACTTATTTTTTATCACGTGAAGTAAACGTTGGATAACTTGCTGACGTGTAAAGTAGTTGGATTATTTTATTTAATCCTATCAAGCAAAGTAAATGAGGTCTTAGTCTATAAAAATTATATTCTAATGCAATTAAAATTGGACATGGTCTAACTTATGTGACAATAAAAAATGATATCAAGTCCATACTTGAATCTATTTTGGACTCGAGCACAAACTTGAACAGTCGACATTTATTCCTAATTTAATTTTTCTTTTAATGTAGAAAATATATTAGAGCATTATTATTGGTTGGCAGATATTCTAGGCATAGTATTTTATTTTTGCACTTGATTGATTTTGGGTTTTTTTTACTTAGGTTTGTCCATGTCATTCAGGAATTAAGTCCATTTATACGTCATATATGTAAAATTGAACTCAATGCATTATTGATGTTCTTATGGGAGAATCGTATTTGATCGTTATTTCTAATTATTTACTTTTTACATGCAATTTTTGTAAATATTAATATAAATTGTTATGATTGACCCAATATAATAAATGCTAATATAGATGGCGTTATCCTATCTATATCTATATCTACATAATAGGAGTACTTTACACATGTGCAGCATGGTTCCATAAAAGCCTTGAGCCAAATTATCCACCCCGCCAAATCAGACAAATTATCAAATCCACGTGGCAGCCGGTGATTAGCCCAATATTGACAGCCTCAAACGGGACATCTTTTAGCACCTATATATATACTCACACACTCTTCAATGTGTGTGGAGATAAGATTTCAAACAAAACAGACAAACTATTAGCTTATCTCTGTACCGTGTTTGGAGCCACAAAAGAATTAGAAGCTGTTATCAATGGCCTCAGCATCTCTCCTCAGGTCATCGTCAGTCCTCGACAAGTCCGAATTCGTCAAGGGCCAAACGCTCCTCCGCCAGCCGGCCGCAGCCATCCGCTACGGCCCCAATGCCGCCACCTCAACTCTCACCATCCGCGCATCCTCGTACGCTGATGAGCTCGTCAAAACCGCGGTGCGTATAGTACACAAGCTTCGTAATCTTAACCATATGAACTTATATTTAGTTTCTTGCAAGCACTGTTATGCTAGCACAATTTTCCAACAATGACTAGATAATTGACAAGTGATCAAAATTGTGGGTGTATATAACCAATGTCCTAAAAAACGTTAGGTGCTCGTCACGTACGCGATTGTTACATGAAGTGATCAAAATTGTTGGTGTATATAATCAATGTCCTAAAGGTCGATAGCCGCTTGTCAAGTGATGGACTGTGACATTAAAAGTGTTTTTGGTGAGCATAAACTAGCTATAGCTTATTTGGTCAAACAAGAGCTTACTAAAAAAGATAGAGCTTATATCATAAGTTTTCTTGAGTAGTTTTTCAAATAAGGCCGTTAAAATTTGTATTTTAGGTGACTTATCAACTAATTTTACCAAATATTTTTATCATATCAGCTAGTTTTTAAGCCATCATCCATAATCTATCAGCTATAAACACAAAATTCACTCATGAACTAACTTATCAGCTATCAGCTAAGTTTACCAAATATACAGCAGTGTCCAA
Organism: Striga hermonthica; assembly: GCA_902706635.1. Lineage (NCBI taxonomy): Eukaryota > Viridiplantae > Streptophyta > Magnoliopsida > Lamiales > Orobanchaceae > Striga > Striga hermonthica. Next base: position 2,754,726 of record CACSLK010027752.1, on the reverse strand, counting down.
AATTGTTGGTGTACATAATCAATGTTCTAAAAGTAGTCAGCCGCTCGCCAGACGGTGAACTGTGACATTAATCAAAACGGTTGGCGTATATAACCAATGTCCTAAGAAGTTGCTAACCACTTGCCCGACAGTGTACTAAATTGATCAAATTGCTTGTGCACATAACCAATGTTCCAATCAAACTCGAGTCGATTCGAGCTCGAGCCTTAACTAGGTGACTCGTTGCATTTAAAAGCTCTAACCATGTGTAAAAAAACAATAGCACCTGATGAATCAAAACAAGGAATCCAAAGATCCCAATTGAACACAAAGATTATCTCGTGCGCAATAGATTCAAACCTTCGTATATATCAAGTCGTAGAGACTCTCATTGTCCTTTCTTAACGTCGAGTAATAAAATGGCAATATTAAGGATTATATAATAATGTTGATGAGTGTTTGGTATGCAGAAAACCATAGCCTCTCCAGGACGCGGGATTCTTGCCATGGACGAGTCAAATGCCACGTGTGGCAAGCGGTTGGCTTCTATAGGCCTAGAGAACACTGAGGCCAATCGCCAGGCTTACCGGACCTTGCTCGTCACTGCTCCCGGGCTCGGAAACTACATTTCGGGCGCAATTCTCTTTGAGGAAACTCTTTACCAGTCGACTACCGATGGCAAAAAAATGGTTGATGTTCTTGTCGAGCAGAACATTGTTCCTGGAATAAAAGTCGACAAGGTGATAAAACGCTTATGATCAAACAATAATTAAGCTAATGATTAATTATATATATGTTTTTTCGTGTTTTCTATTTTTTATTTTATTTTCGTTACTTGATTGATTAATACAGGGTTTGGTCCCACTTGCTGGCTCGAATGACGAGTCGTGGTGCCAAGGTCTCGATGGCCTTGCTTCGCGCTCTGCAGCTTATTACCAACAGGGTGCTCGTTTCGCCAAATGGTATTTTTGATATATTTCTAATTATTTTCAACCCCTAAAGAACAAATTTTAGTTGTTACAAATTTTAGCTGTAATTTTTTTTAGGCGTACTGTTGTGAGCATTCCCAATGGGCCATCTGCACTGGCCGTGAAGGAGGCCGCTTGGGGCCTGGCCCGTTATGCCGCCATCTCTCAGGTATATACATACATATATATGTATTGGATCTAATATACTGTGTTCACATAATGTTTTGTTTGGTTGATGACTATACAGGACAACGGTTTGGTCCCAATCGTGGAGCCGGAGATTCTTTTGGACGGTGAGCATGGAATCGACAGGACTTTCGAAGTGGCCCAGAAGGTGTGGGCCGAGGTTTTCTTCTACTTGGCTGAGAACAATGTGTTGTTCGAGGGCATTCTACTCAAGCCCAGCATGGTGACACCTGGCGCCGAGTGCAAGGACAAGGCCACGCCCGAGAAAGTTTCCGGTTACACCCTCAAGCTCCTTTACAGGAGGATTCCCCCTGCTGTCCCTGGAATCATGGCAAGTTCTCGTATTCATACGCAGCAATTTTTCGTCTCGGTTTTCATGCTTTTTCTGTGCTTCGGTAACATAAAAGGATATACAGATAGATGCATATATGTATTATGCAAACACTCTATTAGCCTTCTACATGAGAGTGTATATACGGTTTTCTTGATCGACTAATTAATACTCGACACGAAAACAATAAAAAATCTT
>CACSLK010027752.1:2732705-2742925 GCA_902706635.1 Striga hermonthica | reverse complement strand
AAAAAAAAAAAAAAAAAAAAAAAAGAATGGTCGAGAAGCTTGATATAATTTGGTGCTTGGGGTCCACAAACAACAGCCAAAATGATCACACATCCAAAAAATAAGTAAATCTTTGATTTTTAAAAAAGTCAATAAATATGGATTTGTGTACCATGTTGAGACATTATTAACTAGTACAAGCTTCTGTCTGGTTCTTGTAACCCTCATTCACAGCCACAAACACTCACAAGTGCTTATGTGGAGTGAAAGCAACTTTTACACAATTTTCAACCACTAATTTCATCTCTTTTTTGTCCCCAACCACATTTTTTTTTTTCTTCTCAACTCTTCATATCTCTTTCATTTTTAGTCCCCCATTGAAAATGTGACTGTATCCTTTTATAGGCTTGATGATTAGGTGGGATTATGATGTGGTATGAATGATGATATGTAGTTGTTTTAATTATTTCAAGGATTGGTGCAATGGAATTATTTTTTTTTTTATGAGAAAATATAAACTTAATCTTGTAATAATAGCGTCTAAGACAAACTCCAGCCCATCGCTACATTTCACTTTTTGCGCCAGAGTAGATAAAATAACTCCTCCAACCCAGCACTAGAATTCACCTCTATTTTACATATGGGAATAGTGTTGCGCCAGTTCTAGCGCAGCACTGTAGGTAACGCTACATTTTTTTGTAATGTATTTTTATGTAATATTATTGGTAAAGCTACATTTTTTTTTTGTTTTTTTTTTTAATGTATTTTAATGTAATATTATTGGTAAATTTTTGTATATTGTGTATAGTTAATGTATTTATTACGTTAAATAATATGTGCTTTTTATTTATTGATGTATTATAATGTTATTTTATCAATTAAATGTTATTATGCAATTTGTTGTTAGTGGTTCTTATTTTTTTCATATTATTATGTAGTTTGTATATTTATAGAACAGTCTCGTGTAGTTATACATAAACATTATTTTTAATATTTGAGTAACAAAAATATATATAAGATTAAATATATACATATATATATATATTTCAATTTATTTAAAATAAAAATGAATAAAAAAATAATATATTTGATGTAGAGTAAAATATAGAGATAAGGGTTGGAGAATAATGTTTCACTCTACTATAGAGTATAGTAAAGTCTGCGTTCGAGTAGAGATAAGGGCTGGAGATGGCCTAAAAGTGAAGTGGGCAACTGGACATGCAAAACACATGCACACTTTTATAACATGATATTCATATGTCCAAAATAACATAATACAACCATATGTGTTGGTTATTTTGATTATGATGATATCTTACAATATACATATAAAAGATATACTACACATGATTTGATAAAATAATAAATTTTCTAATTCATATCGTACAAAATTGCATATCAACATTATCTATAGATTGATGGATAAAATTATGTTTAATAATAATTTTATTATACTTCAACTGGTCTTGGTTAATATATTTGATGTTTATTTATAAGGTAGATGTAGTTATGATCCTCTTTTATAAAAAAATAAAAAAAAAAATAAAAATAAAAAAAAATCATTTTATGCATTTAATATAGATCCAAATACTTTTTGAAAATTTCATAAATAGTTTTATTTAAACCGGGGATGTTATTACTACCACTATAGTTAATATTGTTTGACCAAGCAATACTATCATATTTGTCCTCTTCTAATAACTATTATTTAATTGCACTTTAGCATTTAAGGTGTTCAAAATTCGCCACATTTAATGATTTCGATTATGTCGTCATAACCTAAATCGATGACGTTTTTGGAAATAGTGATTACGTTGGAAATTTATATCATGTCTTTGTGAAGAAAGCAACGGTTTGTGGCCTTTATTTGGTTATAGAGCCCAACAATAGCAGTATAAAATAAAGGCCACAGTAGTTTCAACTAGGCCTAGTTTCCAGTGATTGTAAACCCAATAGGCCCAGATTCTTATACCACAAACCCGTGCAATATTTACACCAAATTCTTGTACACCATAATACTCACAAAGTCTCGGACCATCCTGTGCAATATTAACATCTGTACATATTTTATGAACAAGCCAAAAAAATTTAGAAAAATTATACAGTTCATATATTTTTCAAGCAACTATGGATTTCAGAGTAACCCTCCGTAGAATTTGATTTTTCAACTATTATGGGCAACTGTCGGTTAATCACATAGCAAAACCAACTGCTAAAATGACCTTATTTGGCCATTAACGGATAGTTGACCGTGGATTCGACTAAGGGATCGAATTAAATGTTTGTAAATAACTATTTGGTAAATAATGAATTGTATAGCTATTTTGAAAATTTTATGTTAGACATGTTATTTTACGAATCCTCTCTTCTCAAAGTGCTCACGTATTAAGCTTTTTCAGAATTAGCTTTCCCGGCTCAAAAGCTAATCAAATAAGCTCCACTCCATACCAAAAAAGCTAAGCTAATTAGTGGATTTGACGAGTCAAATGTCCAAATGAGATCCACTCCGCTAATTTTACATCAATATGCTAACATCTAAACAGAGCTATTATAAAACACGACTCGTACAGGGGTATAAGAATGCATAATGTTTTTCCATTGGAGAACCAAAATTGTATTCAGCAACCACAACCACGACTAGGTCTGTAAACAAGTCGAGCTGAGCGCGAGCTTAAGGTGCTTGAGCTCGAGTTTGGCTCGTTAAATAAACGAGCCAGAAATCGAGCTCGAGCTCGGCTCGTATATCACTGTTAATGAGCCGAGTTCGAGCCTTAACGGGCCGAACTATAGAAAATTATATAAAAATTCTTTTTTCGAGCCGAGTCGAGCTCGCAAACCAACGAGCTTTAAATGAGCTCGAGCTCTGCTTGTTAAGGCCTCGAGCTCGGGCTGACCCGAGCTAAGCTAGGTTAATTTAATTTAACATCACTAACCACAACCACAACCACAGCAAACTAGTGACACAACTAGGGATCACAACGGACCATTCTAACTCCAAAACCTACCAGGGGGTCAAAATGGATATGTTTCCAAATTGGAGTAAATGCATTGGAGAGTGCAGTTTTTCCAAGATATGAAGCTTCATCTCTTTCAGAAATCTAATTGCTTCTCGTTTGAACTGTAGGATTCTCGCAAGATATGAAATCCACCCACATAAACATTCCCGAAAATGTAGCAAAACCTAGCTATTAAGCTAATGTACATGTACTCACCACAACGTATATCATAGGTAAGCAAGCCTCTATAACTAATCTCAAATGACTGACATCGATTATCACAATCTGTCCATAAAACACGAAAACAACACCAGTAAACAAATGTTAGTGTCGAATCAAGCTACCTAATATGATACGATCAAGATCAAGCAAACGGAAACGCAAACCGCTTAAGTTCCTAAAAGGTCACGAGCACAATTCTTAACTTATTAAATGAAGCTTGAACAAATTTCTCTGATTCCTATCTTAAGGCTATAAGAACAAGCTAAATGATGACAGATGACAGATTCGTGCCCATTTCATCAATCAAACTATTAAACCAGGCTTAAATCAGAATGAGAATCACGGATCAACCATTAAAGCTTTTTTTCGCCTCACACAAGCATCAACCCTAGCAAGATGTACACCTCCAACAACGACAAAAAATCACCTGAAAAAACCTCAGATGAGCTTGAAAGGGAGTGGCCATGGAGTCGACCTCGGGACTTCAACCTTATCCTTAATCCTCTCGATTTTTTGCTCCTTTTTCGGTCTGCAATTCCCGTACGAACCTTTGAACCGCTTCCCTTTCTTAGTCTTCTTATCCCCTCGACCGCACAGGATTGGAGCCTCCGTCCCCAGCGCCGGCGCCGCCGTAGATGACGAGAGAGAAGATCTAGCCATCCGTTGCCCGGCGGCGGAAGCGATCCTCCGAACGGCAGCGTCGCAAAGCTGAACCATCGCCATTGGTCGAAGCCGATTGACGGATCGATTGATTTTTAATTCCGATTACTAAATCGTATTGAGATCTTAAACCCTAGCAAATGAAGTCGAGGAGCTGGGTTTGAGGAGTGCCTGTTCTTAATTGGTAGATATTACACAGAAAGGCCTTATATTTTAGATTCATTACATTTGCGGCACAAAAGTACTCGGTTCAGCTCGACTTGTTTGGTTGAAGCTCATTTACAGAACGAAAAAATTTTGTAACTCAACTCGTTAAAGCTCAAGTTCGACCCTAAATAAATCGAACTCGTTTATTGACTTGGCTCGATAAAGGCTCGTGTTGCAATAGGGTCTATTAGCTAGACGATCGACCTGCCATAATTTTCAAACAAAAATGCATAACTATATTGATTTGTTTATTAAAATATACTACGAAAGTATGCATATCTATTAAAAAAAAATATAATTGTCTAATAGTTAAAACCACCTTTTTCTATGAATCAATTCATCAAACACAACAGAACAATACAAACGACCGATTGATGAGATGTAGAAAGAGTTTAAACATAAATAATCTCTTCTAAATTTGGATCAAAAGCCCGACTGCCCAAACTCCTCCAAACAACAAATTCCTAGTTGAATCGGTTTCGCTAGATTCCATTGATGGATGAAGTAAGTTCATAAACAGAAAATATACAAATTCAACCCTTCAATGAGTATTTCTTTCCACTAAAAGCCTGAAATTTCGGCTCCTCGCTCTTCGGAGGCTCTTGCTTCGCCTCTTTCGCAGTGTCCTGCAATATAGATACATAGATACAACAAAGGCTTCAGAAACAGAGGGCATACATAACCTAAGATAATAACAAAAAAGAAGGAAAAAAAAGTACCTAGTTAAATTATAAATACTTATGTAACATATGTTCTTAATATACAAGTAGCACCCCATCAAAAAAAGGCTATTTTCATAGCAAACACAAACTTCAAGAGCATTATCTGTGTATTTTTCTCGAGCACATGTTTTATGGCCTTTTTTTTTCCTCCCACAACAATACATTTTAAACTACATTTTTTATTAAAAAAAAAAAGAGAGAGAGAAATAGAAAAGAAACCTTATGTGTTTCCTTAGGTCGGTTGGCATTTGAACCAAAGACTAGTTTTATAATATGAAAAACGAACGAACAAAATAAAAGCAATTATCTAGTTAAACAATAAATACTTCTATAACATATGTTTCTAATCTACAAGTAGCACCCCATGAAAAAAAAGGCTATTTTCATAGCAAACACTAACTTCAAGAGCATTATTGTGTAATTTTCTTGAGGACATGTTATATTGTCTTTTGTTTTCCCCACAACAATACGATATAAACTTATAAACTACATTTTCATAAAAAAAGAAGAGAGAAATGGAATAAACCTTTTGTGTTTCCTTAGGGCGGTTGGCATTTGAACCAAAGACTAGTTTTCCCTGAGACTGCCGATTGGTGCCGCCTTGTGAGCTGGAACTTGAAGCTGTGGCCGATCCAACTCCACCGGATAAATTGGTACCTTTGCTTTGTGGGGCAGATGAAGTTGGTGGTGTTTTCAAAGGTTTCCCATCCAAACGTCTACCGACACCAGTGAACGGATTAAATTTAGGTTCAACTTCCTCGGGAGGTTCTTCACCTGCATAAAACAAAACGATTAGGCTATTGGATTTGTAGAGCCACTTTGATATTGAATTTCGGTTTCCATACATCCAATGTAAGTTGAGAGGAGTGCTAAGATAAATACACCAAAAAATAGATATAAAATGGCTTTGGTCTCAAGAAAATGCAGTTGTCTAGGAACAAAATGTAATGATATCTAGGGCTGCTCATCCGGTCGAAGCCCGAACAGAACCGACCGAGTTTTTGGTCATTCGAAATTCCAAAGCTGAGTTTATCCATTATAAGAAGCGAAAACCTAACCAAATTTATGGTTCGATTTGGTTTTTAACCGAAAATCCAGTGATCTATTCACTTCGGTTATCTGTTAATCGCAATAAATAATTAAATCTTCTCAATAAATTCTGAATTTTATCCGAACCAAAAATTTGATTTTTATTCGAACCTCAAAATTTGATTTTTTATCACCTTGTTTAATCTTCTCAATAAATTCCAAATTCTTCTCTTAGGAAGATCTCGGACCCGAACTATGACTTGGACCAAAACAAAGTCAATCTTGAGGACAAATTAATGCTAGAGCCATTTTAGGGGTCATTAAAGCTTGACAATTATCATTAAAGCAAATTAATGCTTTTATAACTTATATGTATAAATAAAAATATATATATGTATGTATAAATCGGTTTTCAGTTCGGTTCGGTTAACCGATCACTATTATCAAAACAAAACCCAAAATTTTAAAAAAATGTAAACCGAAATCTGAACCAAATAATCAGTTTTCATTTCGGTCCAAACCGAATTTTCGGTTTCGGTCGGTTTGGCTGGGTTTAACCAAATTTTGTGCACCCCTAATGCCATCGATGTTATCAAACAGAAGACTAACAAATTGATTACATGGCGGCATCTGAGTTGGAAATTACACAAGTTTGAAGCCTTTGACTCAAAACTCAAAACCCAAAACCCATAAACTAAAGCAATCAATTATATTGGCAGCATATAGGAATTTATAAGGTAGGTAAAATATGATAAGAATTGAATAAAAGTTGCACCTTGAACTGGTGCTTTGCCTGCTGAAGCGGGAAGGGCAGGTTTTTCCGGTTCCTTGTAATCAAGAGGAGGAGCAAAGTCCACTTCACAATCAGTTTCAATAATACTTATTGCATTGGAAGGCTTCGCCTCGACTATGTCTATGTAATATTTTTTATTATTATAAGCCACCATGATGCTATCCCCTGTGGTCAAGCAGGAAAAGTTCCTCAGTGTTGTCTCTAAGCTGCATAAAAATAGATTTCAAAATTAAAAATCGAAACCGAGAAACCTATATTCAACCAGTTTATATATAGATAAAAAATTTCGGCTAAGAATTAAATCTTCACCACTTAAATTACAAATTTATATTCGGTACATAAACCAAGACTATTTCTAGTAGAATTCTCCAACCCTACCATCCCTAAGTTTGCAACAACCATAAAGACGAACAATCTACTTCTGCAAAATTCCGGAGGGAAAAAAAATTACAAATGCACTCACATAGCTTTCGGATTGGAAATATCCAAGAAGTCCATAGTGTGTGGCTGCAATTTAACATACGTGCCCTTTGGAAGAGTAACATTTTTCACTCGCACAAAGTCTCCTTCTTGTAGGAGTAGATTCTCCATCATCTGATAAACAGCACAAAAATAATTATGATAACAATTAAAATTAAATTGGTGGTGTCCGTCTGAGAAGGTCACTAAATAAATTATTTTTAAGCAATTGAGCATACCCAATAAGGCATATATATCATGCCTTCTTCAGCAATAAACTCCAGAACCCCACAATGAGAAACACGCTCGACAGCAGTATTTCGGAGCTCAAACAACATAGGGTAGTCAATATGAAGTGATGCTATAAAAAAAGGGTTAAATTCAAAGCTTAGATCAAACATTAAAATGATAGCAAAATTAATAGAATATCAATCGAAAATGATAAGCAATATCACGAAAGGCCAAGGTCCCTTACCAAGACGGTCCAGAGCTGAAGGAGGCATGATAACTGACAAAAATAAAGGAACAATAAGATATTATGAAATGAAGAAAACATAAACTCCCATTCATAGCAGGAACGAGAGCTGAGAGCCTACCCTTGTCACCGTTTTCTATCTGTGCCTGCAAAGTTCGGAAATATAAAAATCAAAAAACTATGCCAAATACGTATTTGTAGACTCATAGACAAAATATATGCATCAATGATGAAACTGACACATAACCAAAAAAACTATTGCTTACAGCATGTAACATAAAATAGTGATAGATAAATCGAAATTCTTCAAGTAGGACAAATCAAGGCATGAGCCTTTGCAGTGCATTAGTGGATTGCTAGATAAACAAAATTACAAATATTCTTGTGCTGAAAATATGTGAGCATCACAACAGAAGTCATGAGATTCATATACTTTCTGAGAGAAGCCATCTATCTAACCTTGTCAATAAAAGAAGCAGGGTAACACCTGTATGTTTGCTCGAATGATGTTCCATGATATCCATACCCGTCGAAAAACTGAAATGTAAATCTTAAAATACGTCAACATGAACCTAATTATATAATCAACAAGACTGAGAATGCACATCATCTTATATTAGAGACTTCTAACTATGACAGGAGGAAAAAAATAAAATAAAAAAATACTGTGTGGGGAAGGGGTTGTTAGTTTTTTTTACTTACTATATCAATTTATATTTCACCTCTCTTGTATGCCGACAATGACTAATGTTCTTGGATTTGATATCTATGAATCAGAACAAATGCTTCTTTCTTTGCAACTTGTACTACACGTGTTTTTGGACTTTGCAATCTATATTATTATTCTTTGTAAAATGCAATGAACATTTATAATTTGCAACCTATGCTACCTGGACTCGGATATGGGTGGCGTATCGGGTGTGGAGATACTCGTCAATAGTTTAGAAATCTTGAACATTTTAGGCTAAAATGCCACACCCGACACTCATACCCACACCTTCTCAACACATCGTAACCTCCAATACATCTTGATGATACAACCAAATGCAAAAAGCACATCGTACATGAGAGGTTTCAAAATATTAGTGTTCATGAATTTCACATTGCATTTTACCAACAAAACACTATACGCAACAAAGTCCACAAACGCGTATACTATACATGTTGCATAAAAATGTTTTACCCGGATATAAAAACGAAAACAAAACTACATAGACAACAAGCACGGTCAGAACATGACATTAGGCAAAGTAAACTTAGAAGCTAAATATATCCTCGTACCAAATTCTAGGATTCTAGCCAAGAATTTATTAATCAACAAACAGTAGTAAACAACAAAACTACTCGCCTTATTACAACAATGATCCCCAAAAATTATTGGTAATTCTCAAGTATCAGGGCAAAGCAATCCAACATAGAAACATAAAAAGATCCAAAATTTTCATGGGCGGCACAAAATTGGAACTAATTTAATCAAACCTTACATGAAAAAACCTGTAAACTACATATAAATGTAAACAATGGCATCAAAATCAAAGCATATACCATAGACATAGTTTCTATGATCAAATTTGCAAACCCGCAATTTTTTTCTGTTTAGATCTGCAGTACAGAAAATTGGAATAATTTGTATACTTCAAACAGCAGAGACGAAGCCTGGGAACCTTCTCGAAATCTCTCGCTATGACTATGAGGAAGAATAATGAAAGCTGAGGAGTCTTGTCAAAAAATTGTAGGAAAAGGAATAAACGCAACTGGAGAGAAGATTAGACGGGAGGGGACGGGACAGGGTAAGGTGCAGCCGGGACCAGGGTGCTTATTGTGCTCTCTAGTTTCGATTTTTGCCACGTGACGTGAACATCTCTAAGTGCATATGGGCTCTCATTGATTATGGGTCTGTGGCTGATTAATTACATTAGTAAAGCCCATGATAGAATGCACATACTAGGAGTCTAGAGACAAATGGAGGCCCAACCTTCTGGACATATGTTTATTTAAATATAATAATACATAATATTCCCTTAGTGGACACATGTTAATATGTTCACCGCTTATATGACATGCAACATTAGTGATGTATTTATTTTAACATATTAACATTACTAATGTGTGCATACCACATAAGCGGTGGACATATTAATATATGTCCACCGTGGGTAGGGGAGTATTACTGTATAATAATATGGCTGTATTTGGTAAAACTACTAGCTGATAAGCTAGCTGATAGCTGATAAGCTAGCTTATAGCTTATTAGTAATTTTCGAACTTATAGCTTATAGCTTATGACTTATAGCTGAAAAGCTAGCTTATGTGATAAAAGTGTTTGATAAAATTAATTGATAAGCTAGCTCAACGAGCTTATTTGAAGAGCTACCAAAAGAAGCTTATCAAATAAGCTCGAGCTTTTTAAATAAGCTCGCCCTACCAAACGGAGTTTATTTAAATACAGAGAACTTATAAACTAATCAAATAAGCTATAAACTAGCTTATTGGTCTACCAAACATAATTGTACCGTTCACCTACAAAATTTATTTATTTGCATATATACAATTTTTTTTTTTGTTTTTATTATTAATATATATACTAACTTCATTTTTATTGAATGGTGGATTGGTGGTTTATTCTTATCACTAGTTTCTAAATTGCATTATTTTTTTATTTATAAATGGTTAATTTA
>CACSLK010027752.1:2716111-2726806 GCA_902706635.1 Striga hermonthica | reverse complement strand
AAAAGTAAACTAAATTTAATATAATTTTCTCATTAATTTTAAAATTTAAGAATAATATTTTAACAAGCACCTGTGTACTACACGGGTGTTGTACTAGTGTTATTGAATGGTTGATTTGTGGTTTATTTTTATCACTAGTTTCTGAATTGCATTGTTTTTTGATTTATAAATGGTTAATTTACGTTTTATTTTGAATGTCGTATTTCTATTAATTTTTTTAAAAAAAAAAACATGGTAAACACGTAAAAGGACTTTTTTTATTTTTTTATTTTTTATTTTTATTTTTATGTTTTTGGTACAAAAAAGGAGGTCAAGGCATGATTTAAGCTAGAATTCTACTGGGATACGAGACCCCAATGATGTCATGATCCAGCCATGTGCTAAGGCCTAGAGGAGGGGAGGACATCCTCTGTAGTCCAATCGGGCAAGAAGCCGCCACACTCGTTAAGTAGTCCGCTGCAAAGTTGGCTTCCCTGTGAACATGCACTATCTTAACGTTCTACTCACGCTGGATCAAACTCCGAACGGTCTGCATCAAGGTGGCATGTTCACCCATCGCCCCATCTGTATTAAGCACCATCTGCGACACGCACTGACTATCGATCTCGACAATAACTTGGCGGTACCCTTTATCCCAAGTGATGGAGACGAGGCTGCCTTCGCATATTTGGATAAATTTGATCGGCTTTGGATTTAGTTCTTTATTTATTTTATTTCCCTTTCCTTTTATTTATGCATTTTCCTTATTTCCTATTTTAGTTTAGGTAAGAAAATAATGTCCTTGCAGTTGTTTGGCAAGGTAGGACTCTCTTTTCTATTTATTAGCTGATGTGAGATTGGAAAAGACGATTGAAGATTTTATGAAATTATCTGGTGTTCTATTTTCACGAGAGAGTATCTCGTTCTTCCCTGTTTACATATCACGTTCTACATCACCAAGCCAGTTGAAGCTCCTGGTAAAGGCCCCACAATTCAACGCCCGTTATGGAACAGACCTCAATATTCATAAGAAAACCCGCAATCCAACCACCCAAGGCATCACGAATCAAGCCACCTGCACTGCTCAAGCCCGTGCAATTATCATATGCGCCATCAGTATTAACTTTAATCCAACCCGGGTCTGGAGGGGACCAATGAATTGTACGCGTGACATATAGTGTTGCCCCCACCTTCACATACGCCGCCTCCGCCCGTGCATAGCTGTCCACTAAATTCACGATATCCACCCGCCTGGCCTCACTGCTTAGTGTGATTTGATTAAAACTTCGCTCATTTCGCCATTTCCACGCACGCCAAACCGTAATGGAGAAGGTACTATTCCAGCTTCGAACCTCACTCAATCGACGAGTAGCAACATTTGTACGCAGCCAGGGCCGGAGGGGCTGATGGAAAAATGCGACACTATCTTCACCTCGGAGCAGCCGAATCCACACAGTTTTTATGTATGGGCAGTCACGGAGGACATGTAGAATCGACTCGCTCGCCCCACAAAAATCACAGCCCTCCTCCGAAGCAACGTGCCGGCAGACGCGTTCCACATTAGTGAGAAGACGGCCGCAAGCCGCAAGCCGCAAGCCGCCAGCCACAGGAACTGTCGGGTGCGTTGCGGAGCTGGAGTTCTCCATATTAAGCGCCAAATGAGCTGGTCAGGCTCCGCTGCCGGAGGAGCTAAAGAGCGGTATGCTATCGCCGTTGACAATTGGTCGTCCTTCGAGAAGCCTCACGTAAGGCGGTCAGCCCCGACTTCCGCGCTCGGGGGAAGCGTTCCGGCCAGCCGTAGAAAAACGGTGGAGCGGAGAAGTCCCTGAAGGCGGTCACACTTCCACCCGCCATGATCGTCCACTAAGTTGGCCACCGACTCCCAAAGGTTCACCTCCGGCGATGTATGACTGATGTAATCAACCAGCGAGCCCGTGTTATGGAGCCACGGATCAAGCCAGAACCTAGTCGTCGTACCATCTCCGACGCGCCATCGAACCCCATGAAGCACATCGGGCCACACCTTGCTAATGGCCCCAAGTAAAGGCGAACCGTTCCGCCACTGAATGTTAGCCAGCCCATTCGAAAAATTCAGACGGTACTTTGCCTTAAGAACTCGCACCCACAAAGCGTTCGGCTTAGTCAACAAGCCCCAACCGAGCTTAAGGCTTGCAGACGTTGTTCCATGCAACCAGATGAATCTTCCTCCGAGTAGTCGTCCCTCCCCAAATAAAAGCACGGTTTCTTCGCTCCAGTCCATCAGTGATTGTAGCAGGGAGCCTTGTGGATTGCATCGCATAGATATTAGATAGGCAGAGCATTGAGCACCGACTGGCGCCTGGGTAAGAGTAACGTGCCCAGCCTAGGCGCGCCTCCGTTTTTGAAATTGCTACTTATATAACTTATTATGCTCGAAACTTTGAATTATCAGTGCGAATTGTTCTGCTTGTTAATTTGTGTTTAGTTACATAATATTATTTTCTTTTTCATCTTTACGAATGAGATACTTATAGCATAAATTAGGTTGATTTCATGATTTAAGGATAGATATATAATTTAATTAGGCCATTGAATTGCCCTCTTATTTCTAGTTTTGCTATGGAGTCATCGAATGACACAATTTATGAGATCATTCATAATTGTTCACATATAGTGTATTGACACGTATCTTGCAATAAATAAACTTTGCGCAGATGTCGGTGATTAAGTTATGGATGTCCATAAGAGGGTGCTTGGATACAAAAACTTTCAAAAACAATCCAAACATTTTAACTTACCACTTTTTTAACTCAACTCCACTATCATCAATACTATCAATACAATGACCGAAGAAATAGAGCTTGATAGCCGATTGAGAGAATTAAATAATATCAATCAATAATTGGTTGATTAAATTACCAATGTCTTTGTTTGTTTTGTATAACTAAGGTTTGTTTGGTGTAATATACATATGATTTTGTGAATTTTTAACTACGGAAAATAACTCGGTATATCACGACATTTTTTTCCAATACCAAAAAAATCACGACTTTTGCACATTGGTGTAAAATATCATGACCTTTTTCTTTACAATACGATACACCAAAGTCAGAAATCTGTCATCGGTACTTATGTCTCCGACCAACCTTTTACTATGTAGAATTAAAAACCTGATGTGTAAAACTTAATCCCACGTGGAAAATATGTACGAATTATAGTTATGCGAACAAAGTCCACTGTTTTGTCACTTTTACCCACATTCATAAATATAAACACACAGACACCACGCACACTCTTCATTTTTTTTTCCATGGCGGCCACACCAATTTTCCTCTTCTGACAATCCACCACCACCTCAGCCTTCTCTACACCAAGTTATTATGTTGCCTCCTTTCCCTTTCTTGATCTTCCTCACTTTTCATGTTTTGATTTTCGGCTCTGCGCGATTTGGAAGGATTCTAGCCGCGACAATGGTTGGACACGTAAGCACCGATGGCCGGTTTCTGACTTCAGTGTATCATTTTGCAAATAACTCAAAGTTCATGATACTTTTGTTAACCTTTGCAGAATGGTTCATTTATAGGACATGAAAAATGGGTATTTGACTGTAAAATGAACCAAAAATTGAGACTTTTGGAACATACTTTAACTTGAACAAGATAGAATAAAAATAAAAATAAAAATAAAATCCATGAAATCTGATAAATTCATATACCATGATTTTTAATACAAACAGAGCTATCTAGATACTCTCATCAGCATTAAAGCTTATTAAAACTGTCAAAATAGTACATTCACCTTAAACCAAAATAGTCTCCAGTTGGGCTTTAAACACCACAAAGACAAACAACACAACACATTTTCCCCTTCATCTCAAGATGCCTTTTTACCCTTTTTTTTTCCTCCCCATTTTCCTTTGGGTTTTGCAATGTAAGCTTAGTAGCTATAGCCCTTGACAAACATGCCCTTTTTGGCCTCCTCGGATTCACCTTCGCCCGTGTATTTCCCGAGCTGCGCAAGTGAGTTGGCCTTGGCCCGAATAAGCAAAGCCTCTTGGGCCGCCTGCACATTTTCCGGGCGGCCTCCCCAAGTCTTGAGGCATGTGTTCTGTAGGGCCCGCGCATAAGAAAACGACACGTGCCACGGGTTCGGGCCCTGGTTCATGGCATTCAGATTTTGTGTCGCTTCAACCTCCGATTGCCCACCCGACAAGAACTGCCCATGAAAAAAATTCACAATTTTAATATTTTCTTTTTTTCGTGCAAGTATTAATTAGTCGATCAAGAAAATTGTATATAGACTCTCATGTAGAAGGCTATAGAGGAAAAAAAACGTAAAATGAATATACATCACAAATGCTTAGGGGATATGTTTGGTGAACATATAAACTAGATTGTATCTTATTTGATTAGTTTATAAGTTTCTTATATTCAAATAAACTTGGTTTTAAAGTTGTGCTAAAAAAACCTCGAACTTATCTTATTTGTATTCAAATAAACCTCGAACTTATCTTATAAACTTCATTGAGTAGCTTTTCAAATAAGCTCATTCAAATATTTATTTCAGCTCGCTTATTAGCTAATTCTAACAAATACTTTTATCATATAAACTAGTTTTTCGGACATAAGTCATAAGCTATAAATTTTAAGCTCGAAATTCATTTAAAAGCTATCAACTATGAGTTTTTATCCCTACATGTAATGTAACTAACATAAGGGAGTAACTAAAACTGAAAAGCCAGAATTTATATATAAGCTTTATGGCAAGATTTCTGGTCCTAATTCTGAACTTGCTAAACACTATCAACTTACTGTGAAAACATGAGCCTTTTTCACAAGACATATAATACAGTCCAAATTTGTTACGAAAGCACGAAAAAGCATGAAAACCGAGACGAAAAATTGCTGCGTATAAATACGAAAACTTGCCATGATTCCAGGGACAGCAGGGGGAATCCTCCTGTGAAGGAGCTTGAGGGTATAATCCGAAACTTGCTCGGGCGTGGCCCTGTCCTTGCACTCGGCGCCAGGTGTCACCATACTGGGCTTGAGAAGAATGCCCTCGAACAACACATTGTTCTCGGCCAAGTAGAAGAAAACCTCGGCCCACACCTTTTGGGCCACCTCGAAAGTCCTATCAATTCCATGCTCACCATCCAAAAGAATCTCAGGCTCCACGATTGGGACCAAACCATTGTCCTGTATAGTCATCAACCAAACAAAACATTATGTAAACACAGTATATTAGATCCAATACATATATATGTATGTATATACCTGAGAGATGGCGGCATAACGGGCCAGGCCCCAAGCGGCCTCCTTCACGGCCAGTGCAGACGGTCCATTGGGAATGCTCACAACAGTACGCCTAAATTATTGAAAAAAATTTAAAATTTGTTCTTTAGGGGGTGAAAATCATTAGAAATATATCAAAAATACCATTTGGCGAAACGAGCACCCTGTTGGTAATAAGCCGCGGAGCGCGAAGCAAGTCCATCGAGACCTTGGCACCACGACTCGTCATTCGAGCCAGCAAGTGGGACCAAACCCTGTATTAATCAATCATGTAATGAAAAAAAAAAATCAAAAAACAGAAAAAATAAAATATATAATCAATCATTGGCTTAATTATTGTTTGATCATAAGTGTGTATCACCTTGTCGACTTTTATTCCAGGAACAATGTTCTGCTCGACAAGAACATCAACCATTTTTTTGCCATCGGTAGTCGACTGGTAAAGAGTTTCCTCAAAGAGAATTGCGCCCGAAATGTAGTTACCAAGCCCGGGAGCAGTGACAAGTAAGGTCCGGTACGCCTGGCGATTGGCCTCAGTGTTCTCTAGGCCTATAGAAGCCAGCCGTTTGCCACACGTGGCATTCGACTCGTCCATGGCGAGAATCCCGCGCCCTGGAGAGGCTACGGTTTTCTGCACACCAAACACTCATCAACATTATTGTATTAATTTTTAATATAGGCATTTTATTACTCGACGTTAAGAAAAGACAATGCGAGTCTCTACGACTTGACATAATAAGGCATGAATTTATTGCGCGAGATAATTAATCTTTGTCTTCAATCGGATTTTGGATTCCTCGTTTTGATTCGTTAGGTGCTATTGTTTTTTACACATGGTTAGACTAAGAGCTTTTAAATGTAACGAGTCGCTCGTTGAGGCTTGAGTTGCAAAGAGACAATCTTTATGTCGAATCGGTTTAAATGAAACAAGCTACTCATGAACTCGACTCATTTGATAAATGAGCTGAGCTCGACCTCGTTTAGTTAACGAGGCTCGTTAAGGCTCAAACATAGATTTTTTTTTTAAAAAATGCAACTTTCTATAGCTAACTTCGTTAACATTCGAGTTCAGTTCGACCAGAGGCTCGAGTCAGAGCTCGAATATAAAAAAACTCGAGATCGTCTCAACTCATTCACATAACCCTACTTGAGATATTTGATAAAAGAGCTGAGCTCGACCTCGTTTGGTTAACGAGGTGATTTTTTTTATGCAATTTTCTATAGCTAACTTCGCTAAGATTCTAGTTCAGTTCATTAATAAATGAGTCGAACTTCATCTAGTTAGCCAGAGGCTCGAGTCAGAGCTCGAATATCAGTCTATCAGAAACTCGAGCTAGTCTCAACTCGTTTACGCACCCCTACTTGAGACATTTGATAAACGAGCTGAGCTCGACCTAGTTTAGTTAACGAGGCTTGTTAATGCTCAAACATAGAAAGTTTATACGGTTTTCAATAGCTAGTTTCGTTAAGATTCGAGTTCAGTTCGTTAATATTCATAAATAAGCCGAGCTTCGTTTAGTCAACGAGAGGCTCGAGTCAAAGCTCGAATATCAGAAGCTCGAGCTTGAGCTCATACTTGAGACATTATATTGACATACGCACCGCGGTTTTGACGAGCTCATCGGCGTACGAGGATGCACGGATGGTAAGAGCTGAGGGGGCGGCTTTAGGACGGACGACAGCAGATGGCTGGCGGAGGAGCGTTTGGCCCTTGACGAATTCGGACTTGTCGAGGACCGGCGATGACCTGAGGAGAGATGCTGAAGCCATTGATAAGAGCTTTAAATTTTTTTGTGGCTCCAAATAGGGAACAAAGATAAGCTAAGGGCGAGAGACTTTATTTTGGAAAATCTTATCTCCACACTCACTCTCGTTGCCACACACAATCTTTGTATAGTACTGAGTGTGAGTATATATAGGTGCTAAAAGATGTACAGTTTGAGGCTGTCAATATTGAGCCAATCATGGGCCGCCATGTGGATGTGATATTTTGTCTGATTTGGCAGGTTGTGGAAAGTGGCTCAAGTGTATGGAACCATATCCGCCTCGAAAATAAGAACTAAAATAAAAAATAAATAAAAAAAAAATAATACAGATGTAAGTTGAGGCTTTTAAGGAAAAGATTTTTCTAATTATTGTTAAGTTTGTATATTTTGGAGACTTTTACCAGTCTGAACAAGTTAGAACTGGGGCTCGAAATTTTTATTGAGTTGAGCTGCACTCGCCTCGTTACCAGTACGAGCCAATAAATGAGCTTGAGTTGACTCGTTTATCAATATTAACTGGTCAAGCATGAACTCTTGATTCTTGAGTTTGAGCCAAACTCGACTTATTAACAAAACATGTCAATACTCGAGCGAAGCTTGACTCGACTTGTCAACTAAATAAACTTCAAAATTAACATCTCTAATATGTACAATCAAATATATCACGTCAGAAAAAGTATTGAGCTGTTGGCAAGATTCATAAATGTGAGGCTATGATGTGTTTTTCTTTGGTAATGTGGTTAGTCCGATTGGTTGAGAGTAAATGGCCCATATTTGGTTATGGGTTTGGGTGGGACAGTGAGAATCATATCAACGGTCCGTTGCTCGTCACGTCATACATAACCGGGCCATAAAAAATTATATCCCGCGAGTTACTCATATAAGCCCAACACACAAGGTCCAATAGGTTCCTTTAGATCCAAAATAATGGAGGTAAGCTCACCTTCTTTCGAAGGGGCCAAGAAGCTCAAACTCAAAATATCCAGATTTAGCCAAACAAAGAGAATCGACCATGTAAGCCAATTGAAATAAGCCAACTGAAAATTCAACTAGCTTATCAGCAAATTTACCAAAACACTTTCATCATATAACCTAACTTTTCAACCACAAGTAATAAGTTATCAGTTATAAGCTCGAAATTCACTTAAAAACTATAAGTATAAGATAGCTTATCATCTATAAGCTAGGTTTACCAAATTGGTCAGTCGAATGTAAGTTGCCTCATTATGATATAATTCAACACTGTTTAACTAAATCATCCGCCAGAACTTGGATTCAAAGCGAGATCTGCAATTCCAGAAATGAGATCGTCAAGTGACTCGCCCGGCAAATCTTTCCATGCCTTGGTAACATTATCATCGGAAATTGGAGATTTTGAATCTAAGGAGTTTTCTCCAAGGGCTTTATTTAGCTGCTTCACGAGATCATCATCATCATCATCGTCTTCGGGTGGTAGGTCTAAATCCCATACCTTGAAAATGTCTTTCGTCGGTTGATCCAACTCATATGTCTGATAAACAAAGCCAGTCTCATCATCAGACAATTCAAGGTCCCTCGAATCCTCATTGTACGTCGGGAGGAAAATATCTTCGACTTTATGACTCGACCAGAAATCATCAGTATTCTCCTCATTAAGAGATGGTTTATATTGTGGAGTAGAAGTTTCTAACAATGCCTCTTTAAGAGCATTCAAGTTCCAATCACTGTCCGACACGTCAGAATCTTTGCTCAAGCAAGAATCTGCCCAAGCAACATCTTCTGGTGAAGGCATTATTGTTACACTCTGGATAAGGTCCCAAAAATTTTCTCAATTCAGAAAAAAGCCTTTTTGAGTCCTCGTCTCAAAGATGGTTGCTAACTTGCTATAACATGTGAACCAGAAAAGATAGTCAGACTGCATGATCATCTTAGTATTGAGTTTCAATAATCTTAATCACAAAGCACGAAAATTCAGAAAGAACTCAAGTAAAAGGTACTTATTAGAGATTTAAACCGTCATTCACAAACAACATTGCATGAGGAGAAATGGCACGGCAACTTTACATGCTACAGAATATTAACCTCAGAACAGCAAACAAGATTTGAACTTAAAATACCACAAACGTAAGGGTTGTAAACAAGGTGAGCGAGCTCCTGATGCTTGAGCTCAGGCACAAGCCTTTATTAACAAGCCAAGCTATAGAAAATTACATTAAAATACCTATTTTTGAGCATTAACGAGCTCGTTAATTAAAAGAGCACGAATAGAGTCGAGCTCGCAAGCGAATCATGTTTAACAACTTAGCCACGTGTAAGAAAACTGAATTTGGCATTCATCGAAAATATAAAAGTTGTTTACCTTATTTGTGTTTCTTGAAATAGGTGACTTAGAATTAATGTTTGAAAAAAAAAAAAGGAAGGGATGAATTGAAAAATAATTAGTTGAAGCATAATTAGTTGAACTTTTATTTGGGCAAAAAAGGGATGAAATGAAAAATAAAAAGAGAGATTTTGAAGCAATAAATCACTAGTTTATAGCTGAGAAAATCGAGCCTAGAAGGAAAGGATCAAACAAGAAATATTTCGAATGGAAACAAATCAAGATAGTTCCATATCTGTGAAGGAAGGAAAACGCGTCGCAATATTGGAAGAATCTTGTACAATGAGTTTAGCAAGACATTATGATTCAATTTCGAAAAAAGAACGAGAATATCTTGAATATTTAGAACCATCTATAGAGTTGCAAATAGTTAGTTGATTAACCATTTCTGTTTTTCAGGTAGCATACACGAAAAGATCACACTGATTTATGGAGAAAATACTGTAGAGAGCTCGTGAGTTTGTTTTGATTTTATAGTTAGTGTTCGAATTCTCCACGTCCTACTCGACCGAGTAGTCAGGTAGGCAGAATATAAAGTAGGTTAGTTAGAGGAAGTCTATGCGTATACTTCCTATTTGTACTTGTCAGTCAAATATGCTTATTGGCTTAATGAAAGAGTTCTGAGGGAGAGTGAGACGCAAAGTTCGTTTTTAATTATTGGCTTCCGCAGAGTTTCCATATTAACTTACATTGTTTTAAGTTTACGAGCAATTTTTGTACCCCTAAATTTCACCACGCATTAGACTTAAGACACCGATTGTATTCAAGCATATGTTAATGACTTCACGACAAAGAGCGCCACACGTATTGAAGAAGAGACTTGGGTTGTTCAAATCCGACACAGAAACACGTTTTTAAATTTGTAACACACACAGTTGGATAGGATAAGAGTCTATAGCTCTAGAAAACATGAAGAGCCTAAACAACGCAGTGTCGATAATCAGACGTTTGAGATAGAATTATAGATAAAAAAAATTTGCAGAGCCCCAATAATATACACACTCATCACATACAAAGGCTGTCATAAATACTTGTTCAAACAACATTCAATCATAGTACAAAGCTAACAAACAGACAAGCATATTAAGGTGAAAAATCAACAAGGGGCATGTCTAAATAGTTGCAGCTTAGCAGATCCCAAATCTACATCTCTAAAATACAGTAGATAATTGCAATTTAAGCTTTCAAATTGTTTCTTCACCACAAATCAACTGAAAAATGAATTCACAGGCAATAAATCTTAATAATAATAATAATAATAATAATAATAATAATAATAATAATAATAATAATAATAAAAGCATCCACAAATTGGAAG
>CACSLK010027752.1:2694969-2709670 GCA_902706635.1 Striga hermonthica | reverse complement strand
AAAAATACAGGAATTACAATATATCCCATCGATAAAACAATAACATCACATCGAAAAAAAAAATGCTGCCACCCTTTGGTACCATCGACTCCATTAACAGGAGGAACAAACCTTTTTTGCGTTTGAGAGCAGTCCGAATTATTGAAACGCATCACGAATGGGAGAGCTTGAACGCATTGCATATACTGTTTCATGATGCACAAGTAATATTTAGTTTTGTTAAATTTATTTTAAATAATTCGAAATAATTTTTTTATTAGTATTTACAATTTATATTGTAGGGTGCATTCATTAAATGCATAATACGTTCTCCAAATATTGAAGCATTTCGAGGTAAATTCAACCAAGGCGAGGTGTACTCAATACAAAACTACAATGTTGAATTTAATAATGGGAGGAGAGATATCACGAACATGTGGAAACTTGTGATTCATAGAAGATCTACTATGCAACTATGCCGGGAATTTCCCTCAATATGGTGATATTTTCCCACACCACTAGCGAGGATCAAGAAGATTGAAGATAATTAGGGTTTGATAAGAATGACGATTTATGTTATTACCTAGAATTTTTTTTTTATTGTCGTTTAATATGTTTGATAAGAATTCCGGTTTATGATAATTATTGTTCGAATATGTTTTTTTTTTATTAGTATTCTATGTTTTTGATTATGTTTCTTTTTATTATGTTTCGGGTTAAAAAATTTATTTGTGTTTTAACTTATCATTGTGCTGAATTTTCATTAAATTACAAGTATAATTAACTGAATTTATTTTTATTTTTTTTTAATTCATCTTTACATGCTTGCAAAGCGATTTATGATGTTTTTTTTTTATATTTAAATATATTTAAAAAAACCAATACTAACTGGGTGATAAATAAACGGGATTTGCCATATTTTGTCAACATTTTCATATATATTTTCTTACATCATGTAATTTAAATTACGAGATAATTGTCATTTCCACTATAAAAATTTTTGATTTATTAGATAAACATATCACCATGACTTCTTCCTAATATAAATATAACCATTAGTAAATCAAAATCGGATTATTTTAAAATCAACTATAATACTTTATTTCCATTAGATGTAAGAACTTTTGTATTACAACATTAGATATTAATAATTTTTTTATTATAATACAACATTATATAACTAACTTCATATTTAATATATAAAATGATTGTAACGTTAAATTCTCAGTTTTAATTATTTTTTTATATTAATATAATTTTTTAACATACTAATGATTTCATTTCATATAATGATATAAATTAAATAATATGATAACAATTATTGAGAGTATTAAATATTAGGAGAATTTAATTTATAACATATGATTATAATTTCCTAATATAAATATAAGCATTATTAAATCAAAATCGTGATATTTACATATAAATTTTATTTTTAAATTTCCATTAGTAAATCATTTTATTTACTAATTAATATATTACATATTAATAGATTTATTTAAAAATGATTGTTACGTTTTATCTCAATTAAATATCTAAGAGATAAATCATTACTAAAAGATTTGTTTCCTTTGTACTTCTAATTCCTTTATACCTCTCATTCATATCTATATATAAAAAGGTTGTTGGAAAAATACATTTATAGTAAGTTTGACTAAAAAATAAAATGTTGACTTTCTAATTTAAGTAAGATGATTAAAATCACATGTGGATAAGTCACATTAAAGAGATAATGCAAATTAATTAATTAGAGAGATAATTAGAATAAGTGGATAAGTCACATTAAAAAGATAATGCAAATTAATTAATTAGAGATATAATTAGAATAAGTGGATAAGTCACATTAAAGATATAATGCAAATCAATTAATTAGAATATGTGGATAAGTCACATTAAAGAGATAATGCACGTTTTTAATTAATGGGAATCCTATTTGAAAAGAAAAGCATTAATTAATTAATGGGAATCCTATTTTTCGAAATTAATATTAATTGAAGAAAGTACATTTAATAGTTTATATTAATAAATATTTGTTTGATTATAATATTTATATTAATTAATTTGTGTTATATAATAATAAATGCAGATATTAACGATAAAAGGATAAATATTAACGCCACAATTCTATCCTAACAAACAATAATTTGTAGATAAGGCTCAATTCCACATTTGTGGATAAGCCACAATTTCACTCATGATCAAACAACATTTTTATAAAATGGTTGAATAAATTTTGCTTCAATCTATAGTATAATAAGTTATATATTAATCTCTAATTTGCAGATAAGTTATTACTTAAATTCGCACGTGGTAGTCCTCTATTCATGCAAAAACAGAAACTGAATTCATAATTAATTGTGTGGAGATAATACTGGATCAAGAATATATGGATAACCGAAAAGTTAAAATTGCACGTTGTAGTTTAATTATTAAATTAAGATTTAATGGTTTAGAGATAATTATTAATGGTCTAGAGATAATATAGGAACAATATTATGTGGATAAGTGATGATTTAAAATCGCATGAGTTAGTTCTTTATTAATGCAAAATCACAAACTAAATTCATAATTTACGTAAGAGATAATATTGAATAATAATATATTGACATCTCATTCTTTAACATTGCACGTGGTAGATAATTTGCATGGTATGAATTAGTTAAGATATATATTGACAACGAAATATCTCATCTTCTTAACTAAATTACACTTATCTTATCATCATATAAGAGTTTCAATTTATTAAAACTCATATTTTAAATTAATCTAATATTTATCAACTATTATCCCATGCCTATAAAATTATAGAATGATAGTGCATCACGTATGGCAAAAATCTTACTCCCATTTGGAAGCATTGAAGCAGAAAAATGGCAAAAGCCTGGGGAAACATCAAACAAGTAATAAGGACTAACAGGCCAATGATCAAGCTAAGAGTTGTTCGAGTCTTTCAAAGGACTAATGAATACTCATCTTACAAGAACATCCTTGAGATTGTCTTTAAGTTTAAGGGGGATTTTCCATATTTCCGATTTGATTTTAGGAACTTTGTCACTCTCCAAGATCCCAATAATGTTGATGAATCCACCTTTTTGGTATGTTCATCAACTTAACCTTTATTTTTATTTTTTGTTAATTTTACATTTTATTGAATTTACTATTTATTTATACATAGATATATAAATTGGATCAATTTTTTTATGAATAATTGTAGTTATTATTGGAGTTGTTGTGGAGATTGGTTCTGTTGCTATTAAAAAAATCAGTGGTGTCCCCACAAAAATTATTGTTTTTCATTTGATCGACTTAGAGTAAGTGTCTACTTTCTTTTTGCCCTAAATAAATCTTTATATTTGTATTGTCCATTTAATTTATATTCTAAATTATTGTAGGGAGAACAAGTTGAGTTGCACTCTTTGGAACGAATATGTTGATAAATTTCTTCAACATGAACAAGAACATGCTGGGGTTGATGGTCGCCCATGGATTATGATAATTAACTTGTGTAGAGCAAAACCATTTGATGGTACAAATTTGGTAATTAAATAATTATTTATTTTCGAAATATTCTATTGATTTATTTCATCAATAATATTTATGTAGGTCGCCCTAATCTGACACCGTCGCAAAATATCACTCGGCTCATTTCAAATGAAGTTCCCGAGATTGAGGAATTTCGTACAAGGTTTGTGTAAAATATTAATCTTTTGTATTATCGATTATTGATTTCATATTAATTTAGTAAAATATTGTGTACTTTATATTTTATGAATTTTATGAATAGGTTTGCAACTGCACGTGTTCATAATGCTTCTTTAACTTCGAGGAGTTCGATTGTAGCACGTAGTGAATTGGATGAACTTGCTAGCGGTAATTTGGTAGTGGCCTCTGTTGATTCCCTTTATGGGGTTGATAAGGTATTGTTAATGTATAACAAAAAATTTAGAGGCTATATAATTTTTTGGTTGATGGAAGTCCGTCATTTTAATTAATTGTATATATTACTTACTATTTTAATATTATATTTTAATTAAATTAGCTCATAAGCAGTTTAGATATATATAGATTTTAACATATGGATTTTTTTAAGTTTTTATTGCGTGATTTTTTAATAACTTCAATACTTTTTTAAAAAGATTGTAAAAATCTTTTTTTTTTTTGTTAATTTTCAACAGGATACAACTACTTGGATATGTGTTACTATTAAATCGATTATTGACGAGTGGTACTACCTCGCATGTCGCAAGTGCAGTACTAAAATGGACGATAATCCAGGCCACTATGAGTGCTCTAAATGCCAAGGGAAAATGGGGGTTTTTCGGTTAGCAAATCATTCAAATAATTTATCTTTTTATGTATTCTTTATATAAATATAACTTTTCTTTCAATTTTGTTTAGTTAACAATTACTAATATTTTTAGGTATAAGATCCCTTTTGTGGTTTCCGATGCAAGTGCGGATGCTACATTAATTGGTTGGATAGAGATTGCGAAAAGCTACTTGGTATCAGTTGTGATGCACTTAGGCGTGCGATTACTGATAGGGTAATATATCTAAATAATTTTTTATTCCAAAACAATAAATATAATTAAATTTATTTTTATATTATTATTTTAACCGAAATTTTTATGCATTATAGAAAAAGATTTCATATGAGCTGCCCGATGAGATCGAGGAAGTGGTTGGTAAAACGTTTCTTTTCAAAGTTCGAATCCAAGCCAAGCAACGTTTCGGCTATACTTCATTTTCTATTGTTAGATTGGTTGATGATGATAAGTTGATCTCCAAATACAACCAGTGGGTTGTTGAGCATACCGTATGGATTATTTTATTTCACTAATTTATTTTTCTTATTCAATTGTAGAAAAATTATATAATTAATTTTTTTAATCACTAATTTATTGTATTCCTATATTCATAGGAATCTGGACTTTATGACTTTGCTCATGAGGGAACAAGACGATAGAGAGGTAATGGGTTATATTTTATAATTTTATTTGTTGTAAATAACAAAACATTTGTATATTGGTTTATTAATTTAAATTTTTTGTTAGGATGATGCTGATGAAGTTATCACTCCTTTGAAAGTGGCTCTTGAAAAAGAGGTTGTTTCTGAAAATTCTACGGCAAAACGCAACCTTTGGGAGGAACTAAACAATTCAAGTGAAGTTGTTTTGGCCTTGACAGCACAATCAGATTCAACTGATAAAGCGAAGTCGAAGGTGAATGCTTCCAATGATAAAGGAAAGGCGAAGGTGGATGTCTTAGATCGGCTGTTGAGGCTTCTACGTTATTTATTATATTATTATTATAATTTAGGTTGATTTCCAGTGGTTTAAGTATTGGCATTTGGACGTTTGCTTATGTTTTCGTAGGTGATTTTTATTTCCAAGATTGCAGCATTTATTGTTGTCGATCTTTTATTGTTTAGACTTATGTTCCTTATTTGGGATAATTTATGAATAAACGGCAGCATATATATATATACATATTGCTGTTTTAGTTATTTCAATTTTATTATTAATTATTCAATTGATGTTTTATTAGTTTCGTAAAATTCATTAAATTAAAAAATATGTAAATACAATGTACAAAATTATATGCAATACAGTCATATATAGGTGTCACACGTGCAATCATATCGTAGGGCATATATTAAGCACATCAACTAAGTGCGAAAAAATTAATCAATTTAGAGCTCTAAGTCTCAATTTAACTACTTTTATTAAATTTGATTACTACTATAGATTTCGTAATGTAGTTCTAGAAATAATCCAAACGCATTACTTTAATTTTTGGTAACAAAATTAATTTTAATAAAAGATAACCTGTTTAACGAAAACTTAAAATAATTCAATTTTTTTATATTATAAAATAGTTCAAAAAAAATTTCATATCCAATTCCTTTTTTTTTTTAATTTTGTTAACATTATGGGATAATATTTTGATCCGAAACAATCATAATGCAAATAGTAGTAAACAATCAATATGTTCAATATAAATAATCATAACAAACTTTAAGAGGATAATCATAACAAATTTTGATAATATTATAAGATAATCATAATTGATATAATTAGAAATAATCATAACATAAATAATCCTAACAAACCCACGTTTAATTTATTGTTATATATCACTACATATCAGTTATATATTGTTGTCTTCCGTGTCACTAATCGAAAAGATTTGAAAATGTTTATTTGTGGGTAAAATGATCTGCCAAAGAATCAAACCAATAATGTTGTATATAGAGAAGTGTTCAATAATATATGATTTTTTCAGTTTAATTATATGTTTAGATGTCTAATCTTATGATCATTGCATTATTACCCAATTTATAAACAAAATTGTCTTCTAAAAAGCATATAAATTATAATTTTCTCGTGCATCGCACGGGTGATTACTAGTTTTAAATTAAACAGTATATAAATATTTTACAAAATATACACACATGTCTAGAATTTAATTATGTATACTAATTAAACAATTAGATTTAGCAAATGTAAAAAACACAGTTTCTTCTATAATCAAGATTTACTAATTTGCATTATAAGGATTTTTAGTTTATTTATCATAATATACAATGAAAATATATTTTGCAAGAATTTCATTATAGAAAGAAATCAAAATAAAAAAAAAATGATAGGAAAAAAAAGTTAATAATGGTTGCCAATAATATACAAATAAGTTCTTAAGGAACATTTACTATATTTCAATTTAAATTTTTTTTATCATTAGTAAAATTATTTAACTTGTATGGTAATTATTTCTTAAATGGTAAATTATATTAATTTTTGATGAATAATTTATTTTTATAACTAAATAAAGATTAAGAAAAAAATTATATTGGCAAAAATTAATTGACCAACTTTATTTCGCCTGATTAAGTGGAAGAAAAAATTCTACCTAACCTGTTATGATTTTCTATAATTATTTTATAAGAAAGTGAGTATTTGTGAAAAAAAAAATATTATGGTTAGAACTTAAATATATTGTAATATCTATCTTGACAAAAATATTAACATGAATCATGAATCACCGAAAATCAATCTTGTAATATATTATAATGGATATCAAAATAATTATTGCAAACATTAGTAAAATTATTTAATATAATAATATTTTTTATCATATTTGATTTGATCTTATTTGATAGTTATTCACCTAACCATGTATGTTCCAACACCGAAACCAAACCGAAAACCATTTTCGGTTATCGACCTTCGGTAATCGAAAAAATTGTTTCGGTTAGTTCTTTTGTTATATGTTGGTTCGGTACTGTTCGGCTTTTCAATTTTTGGATAAAAATTATCACCCGTAATTCAAATAGTCTCGGTCTAATACTTCATTTAAACTGCCCCGGTCATCATCCTTCTCCTTCATTCAAACAGCCGCCGACAAGACGGCCTCGGGCGGTGCCGCCTCTGAATTCCTCCCATCCCAGGCTCATCGATTCGTCCGTGTCATCTTTAGATAGCCTTTGGAACGTATTTAAATGCTCTTGGGAAAAGAGACCCGCTCGGTGTTCCTCCTATCAAACCTATTTGTTAAGTAATCATAGATTTGAGTTGAGGAGAAACAACGAGTATGCGGAGCAAGGGTCGGAGGGTAGGCGAGATTGAGGCAAGCACAACTACAATAGAAGCCAATCATGAGATAGGAGTAGGGCGAGGCAGCGACAAATATCGGCATTTGAGAGGTGAAGCTCGTCATTCTCGCGGTGGAGGTCATTGACCTCCTCGATCGCTTTGTGGAGCTGTGCGAAGCACATTGTGTGGTAGTTGTAGAGTTGTTGGTACCCGAGGATGCATCTGGAGTCGCGGAGGCGGCGTTAGGCGTCCCCACCACCGTTGGATATCGAGCTCGGGGAGCAGCTTTGGAACAACAAAGGAGTATAAGCCAACATCGGAGTTCCTATTATCATAATTGGACGGCGAGGTAGAAGAGAGAAATTGATTAGTCAGATAATGTATGTATTTTATTACTATTTTTTATCGTCAACGATAACTGCATCATTGTTTAGATACTGTTTATGTATAGTACATGGCTACAAATGATTTTATTTTTTAGTATTCAGTTTAATATTGTGATATGATTTGCATATTTTTTGGTTTTTACATTCAAACTTCATATAACTCTCGTTATGAATCTTTGATTCAAATTACTTACATCGGCCAATGAAAGTAAACAAAAAAAAGGCTAAAATTTTAGTTTATATGTGTTCTATTAACTGGATAATAGAAAAACAAATTCTCAAACTATATAATTGTTAACCTATGTTTATAATAAGTATATCATATTTTCTTTGTAACATTTTGATTTGTATGTTATACATAAACATTATGAAACTGGTCTGGGAATCGACCACGCGGCGGGCAGGGAGATTGTCTCGAGGCCCGATCTTCATGCAAACCGAGCTCGCGGGGCCCATCAGGTTGATCGAGGAATGAAGAGTCCCTAGCTAGAAGAATCCTTGCATGGGTGGCGTAAAGGATACCTGCAAGTCGAGTGGGAGCCCATGGAGGGCCTGGGGAAGGTTGACCTGAAATAACACCTGGTCGAAGGATCGACTAGATGGTTGTAACGGCGAACTCGATATTCACGATACTCTACCTCGAGGTAATCGGGGATAAGTGCCTAATGAAAAATTTCAAAGAATAAGGAAAAATCATATTATTAATGATGCACATGTGTTAGGACGCGCAATATCATTTGATTGGTATATCCTCGTAATTGTTTGGAGTAGTACGGGCTACTAGGACAACCAACTCATCATATATCCGGACAGCCTTCTAAAAAGCAGGTAACACACTCCTATAAATAGGAGTAGGATGTGCAATTCTAAGGTTACATTCACTATTATACACTCATGTACTGCACTTTATCTTTTTTAAGTCTACCTTAAGTTTTGGAGGCTATTCACCAAAAACTTCCTCTGGTATCAGAGTTCTGCATGTTCGGAGGCATTCAACCGATGTTCGAACTTGGGATCTAGTCATTTACAATCGTTTTCAGCCGGTCGGAAGTCTACCAAACACCCTTCTAAGTCTTGTTGAATTTCAAGGCAGGAGTTTTCAGCCCAAATAGTGGAAACTAAATTGGAACATTATAGTGGGCTCTGAAAATAACATGTATAGGCCCATGTGGTTGTGGGAGTTAGTAATGATCTTCCTTTTTAGTCATTCATTTGCAACAGAACAGAACCATTTTTTATCACTCCCAAAGAAACAAGAAAGCATTTAAAGAGAGAAAATTAAAATAAAATAAAAATAAAAAGGAAATTGCAATAACTGAAATCCGTAGATCTCTCTCATCTCCAAAACCCTCGTTTAGATTTCTCGCAAGTTTGCACAGACTCATCTATCTCTACATGTGTAGGCGTTGTACAGATAAAGGATTAGGGTTAGGGTTTTGAAGAAAGGGAATACGATAATTGGGATGCCCATGGCGGGCGATGAAGATTCTGTGGCGGGCGTGAATAAACCGTCGGAAATGGAGGAGGTGACAGCCGATGCTCTGGCGGCCGTAGGCGCCGAGAAACGCGAGTCGACTCCGGAATCGGGCCATTCGGGTTCAAGTGCTGGCGGAGAAAGAGCGGAGGCCGAAGGAGGAGGTCTTCCGGAGAACCATGCGGCGGAGGGGGAGACGGAGTTCGTTGAGGATACTGTGGCGGAGATGCATGAACTGCCGCCGGTGGTGGAGACGGCGGCGGTGGAGGAGGGTGGCGGTGGAGTGGTTGCTCTCCAAAGCGAAGATCAGCCGCCAGAAATTAATGATGTGGACGGGGGAGATGTTGTCATTGAAACTCCATTACCGGTGGTTGCTTCCCACGTGGTGGGTGCCCAGGCAGACGGGGAAGGTGTCACTGAAATGGATGCCACCCCATGTGAGGATCAGGCAGGCGGAACGGAAGCCGGGGGAGAACCTGAATCAGAAATGGATAAGAAAGTGGTTCTTACCGATTCCAATCCTCAGATTGATGATGCCGTAGGGGATGAAATGCCGGTGGACCTTCTTGTTGAAGTGAAAGCTGACCAAGATTTATCCTCACTAGTTGAACCCAATGTGGGGGAAGCAGATACTGAGGCAGGTAATACGAAACAGATAACTGAGTTCCAAATGGATGCAAGAAAAGATGATTTGCAGGTGGGTTTTGAAGGAATGGAGGTTTTGGTTATTAAATCTGAGGAGCACGTGACCGATGGAAAGGAAAATGAAGCAGCAGGAGTGACTTGTCTGATGGCTGATAGTTGTGAGGTAGAGAATAAGGTAGAGGCAGTGGTGGAGGGTGATAAAGTCGATGAGGAGAAGGAGAAGGTCGCTGATTCGGTGAATGATTCAGAAGTTGAAACTATTGAAAAACCAGCAATCTTTGAAGATGAAAAAGTTGACTCTGTGACTCTTGAGGAAACACCAGTCACTGGTCGTGAAACGGATGTGGAAATAAAAACTGAGTTAAATGCACGTGTAGTTGTTACAAGCGAACAAGAGCAGATTCCTGAATCAAGCCACCATTTGAATAATCATGATGAAGAACTTGATCATGCTGAGGAGAATTTGGCATCTGGGACTACGATGGTGGATGAGAGCATGACTGTAGAGGTATCGGGGGTTGACATGACAGAAAATGAAGATGCAGTAGTAAGAAAGAATCTTCCTGAAGTGGATGGGAAAGAAGAAACAGAGATGGGAGAGGAGTTAGAGTTGCCAAGGAATGATGTGGCAGATGATAAACAGTTGGACGATGCTGAATTCGGAACTGAAAAGGGAACAGACGAGTTGGCTGATAGAACCTCAGATGAGGATGGCAAGATGGAAACAGAGGAAACAAATAGTGATGCCGATGAGCCTGGTCCCGACCTTTATGATTCCCCAGCTGCTCTCGATGAGGAGGAAGATGAAGCAATGGCTGTAGAAGAGGAGACTGGAACACAGGACACGGAAATGGAGACCGAAGCCAATATTGCTGACTCAGGGAAAGCATCTGGAGGGAAGCGAAAGAGGGCAAAATCGTCGAAAAATTCATTATCAACTCCTAAGGGAACTACAAAAGCTTCATCAAGGAAGACTGTGGGAGAGGATGTTTGTTTCATATGCTTTGATGGGGGGGAACTTGTGCTGTGTGACCGGAGGTAATTTTGTTTTCTTGAGATGATAACGGAAATGAATTGTGTTTTTTTAATTTGACCGAAAATGTATTCAGAATCATTTGTCTTCATATGACTACTTATTGACCATTGATTTTCTGTTTTGGTTCTCAGAGGTTGCCCGAAGGCATATCATCCATCATGCGTCAACAGAGATGAGGCGTTTTTTAAATCCAAGGGCCGCTGGAACTGCGGTATGTGTTTCGTTATAACAGCAAAAAGAACATCTATCATTTGATCATGGCTTGTAGATACTTTTAAGTTCTTTACCGGCTTTCTTATGTAGGTGTATATGTTACTAACCTCTAACGTTTTATTTTGTTCCTTAACAATGAGTTGTATATGTGGTTGCAATGAGGGTGTTGAGGAGGCTTGGATTTTGAGAAGCATAGAGGTGCCCATTTGATTTATAAGTCCCTAGCCAGCAACTATTTCCCGATTATGTCTTTGAATTAATTTTTCCTTGATTGCTCTGAAATTTTAACAAAATTATCACTTATATGAAAATATTTGACTTTAGAATTGCATTAGTTCATGATTTATTTTTACAATAGTCAATTTTTATAAGTTCTTAATGATATAACTTTATTTACGAACACTTATCTACTCTAAATTGGTATCACCTTGCCCAATTCGCCACCTGGACCCATTTATTTAATGATCTCAGTTTCGTTCCCCCTCCCCTCGTGTTTTCAGAGGAATCGGGATGACCTGTATAATTGTATATGTTAACGCATTTAATTGCTCATCTGCTTCATAACCTGAAAATTATAGTTCGATAAAGTGGAAAACGCTTTCACTTTTCAATCATGATACAAACAGCCTATTTGATATGTAATGTTCGTAAATTCAACACGCCAACTACAAGAACGAGTTAACTTGGGTTGCGTAATGCTGACTGGAGCGGATATTTTGTCAGTTAATTCTGATCGGACACGAGTTGTACTGAAACTGTTCAAACCCCAACCTAAGCTTACTCTGTTCATAATGTTCTAGGCTTGTGTTGTGTCAGAAAATGTCTGCCAGGCGATTCTTAAGCGGAAGGATGTGCTATCGCATGTCTGTTAGAACATTACTCAAGATTGGCTAGGATATGGAACTTTATTTTGACGTAATAGCCATGTTAGCTAGCAAGCAACTTAAATCTGTTTCCTTATGGCTCCTAGTTGGTTCAAGTGATATATACCTGTCTTGGAAAATTTGAAGTACATCAATCAGCTTAAGTCTGTTTTTTATGGCTCATCTTTGGGTCCAGTGTTGTGTAATTTACTTCTATCAGCTGTTTGGTGGGTCTACAAAATAAATTTGTATCCATATGACTCTGATTCATATCTTGTTTCCAGGTTGGCACTTGTGTAGCATTTGTGAGAAGAATGCCCGCTACATGTGCTACACATGTACTTTTTCATTGTGTAAAAGTTGCACGAAAGATGCAATTATCCTATGTGTCCGGGGAAATAAAGGTTTTTGCCAGACCTGCATGAGGACAGTTAGGCTAATTGAGAACAAGGAACAGGGAAGCCGAGAGGTATGTGCTTCTGCAATTTTGCTCCATCCCTCCACGTTTTTCTTGTCGTTTGTAACTTGATTTGATAACCCTTAAACATGCAGTTATCTGATTGCTCTAACTTAATTTTGTGGTTGAAATTTAATAGTGATTTAATATTTTTGCTTCTGGCGGAACAGATATCATGTCCCTTGCTCAACTTTTCGAATCCATACCTATTCCACTAGTCATTTTCACATCTTTGACATATGGTTGCTAGATAAACCATAAATTAACCAAGTGTTCTTCTAGCCTTCTATCTTTTTACCCAAGTGGTGTGTTCTTTTTATCCAAGTGGTGTGTTCTGATTGTTTTCTGGCTGCTTTATCGACTGGTGCAGGCTCAAGTAGATTTTGATGACAGAAACAGCTGGGAGTACCTCTTCAAGGATTATTACATAGAATTAAAATCAAAGCTGTCACTTTCGTTAGATGAAATTGCAGAGGCAAAAAATCCATGGAAGGGGGCAGATGTGTTGTCTGGTTCCAGCAAACAGGAATTATCTGACGCTCGTGCTGATGCTAATGATGGAGGATCTGGTTCAGATGATTCAATTGAAAACAGAGAAACTATTAGGCCTAAAAGAAGAAAGACCAGGAAACAACGGAAGTCCCTTTCCAGAGAAGAGGATATAGTTAGCACTGGTGTTCACAACTCTGAATGGGCATCAAAAGAGCTACTTGAATTTGTTTCACACATGAAAGATGGTGATACATCTTTACTGTCACAGTTTGATGTGCAAGCTCTTTTGCTCGAGTATATCAAGAGAAACAAGCTTCGTGATCCTCGCCGGAAAAGTCAAATCATGTGTGATGCAAGGCTTACGAATTTATTCGGGAAGCCTAGAGTTGCACATTTTGAGATGTTAAAACTTCTGGAGTCTCATTTTCTTGTAAGAGATGAGCATAATGATGATTTTCAAGGAAGTGTTGTCGACACTGAGAATAACCAGTTGGATGATGATGGAAATGGTGACCCTCAGGCCAAGGGCAGTAAAGATAGGAAACGCAAATCACGCAAGAAAGGTGATCGGGGGCCTCAGTCTAATCTTGATGATTATGCAGCTATTGACATGCACAACATTGGTTTAATTTACCTGCGAAGAAAGTTGATGGAAGACCTACTTGAAGACGCTGAAATGTTTCATGATAAAGTCATTGGAACTTTTGTACGAATAAGGATTTCTGGAAGTAACCAAAAACAAGATTTGTATAGATTAGTTCAAGTTGTAGGTAAGAAGTTTCATATTATTTTATGAATGGTTAGAATTATGTTATCCCTTTTAAGGCTGACTATAAGTAACATGATCTCGGGTAACCCATTGAAATGTACTTTTGAAGTCCCTATTTCTTAAAAAAAATAAAAATAAATAAATAAATAAAATATTAATAAATTAATTATTTGGTTTACTTTTATATGGACCTTTGCAATAGAGGCCTTTTAATTATTTGGTTTACTTTTATATTTTATTTCGATTGGCATCAAAATAAATTTTGGTGAAACATTTTCACCATGCTAATAAAGCACTTACAAAAATTCCATATTGAAATTCTCATTCATTGATAGACTTTTATGGTACTTCTCCAGATGGCCGTTCTCCCACCTCCATTTTCGTTCGTTCCTTCTATTGTTTAATATGTTGTGTGTGTGTGTGTGTATATGTGTGCACGTAACTGAAGTCAAGGTACCTTTCTGATATTTTATTTGCAGGCACAAGCAAAGCAGCAGAACCTTACAAAATTGGCAAAAAGAGCACTGACACTATGGTGGAAATCTTAAATCTAGACAAGACCGAGATTGTATCAATTGATACCATCTCAAATCAAGATTTCACAGAGGTGATTGCATTTAAGACATTTGTTTCTACTTTTTATCACTAGTATAAATGTTACATGTCAGCTAGATAGCATGCTTCTCTCATTAGTGCATTACCTCTTTGCCCAATTGGAAGGTTCTGGCATTATTACTGGAATGAACAGGCTAACAATGGATGTAGTAGAACAGAGAGATATGTATAGAGAAGAGG
>CACSLK010027752.1:2599199-2612477 GCA_902706635.1 Striga hermonthica | reverse complement strand
AAAAAAAAAAAAAAACAAACAAAAAAACCTACATCAGTCCATCTTCTCAGTTCTCACTATTCGACCTCTCAGCAACTCAACTGTCTTAAAGTAGAAGAAAACGAAGCTATTCTCTTCATTCATGTCCGCCACACACACAGACACGCACGTATATGTGTGTGTAAATATTTGATGGAAAATCAAGCAATGTTCACCACTTTACTGCTCGGCACCATGTGATATCTGACATATTTCTTCCTTTACCTTTTTATTTTTTATTTTTTATTTTTCAAAAATTTCAAAATATTTGGGGTTCGATGAACACTGCTGGATCTGCGATTAGAAGAGAGGGAAAAATTTGTTGTGATTTTAGATTTTTTTATTTTTTATTTTTTATTTCTGAATTTGATTTGGAGTAATGGCGTCATCATCGTCTAGAGTAAGAAGCGGCTCGCCGTTTCATCACCGGAGACCTTCGAGCCCTTTCTCCTCCGCCTCGTCCTCGTCGTCAATGAAGACCGGCCGATTAATGCCGCGCTCGAACTCTACTTCCGGGGCGTCGTTCTACGGCGGCAGAGGCGGTGATTATTCTCGCAGCCGGACGCCGGTGAGTTATCCGGCGATGGACGGCCAACTAGCTGACGAGCCAATGGATAGTGCTTCGAGATCGGGGGATAGCATTTCAGTGACTATTAGGTTTCGACCTCTAAAGTGAGTTTCGACTTAATTATTTATATGCTTTTGGTTGATTTTTTTTTTTTTGGATTTTGGATCTTCTGAATTAGAGGAGGTTGAAGCTAGAGTTGTTAGTACGGGGAGGATTGTGAATTTGAGAGGAGTGATATTGAAGCTGTTTGCATTGTTCTTTTGTGTTGCAGTGACAGGGAATATAACAGAGGAGACGAGATCGCCTGGTATGCGGATGGTGACAAAACTGTGCGAAATGAATATAATCTGATGACTTCCTATGCATTTGGTAAGCTTCTATCACGTGTGCTCACCTGTTTTACGGTTTGAGGGAATGCTGTTTTTTACACCATTCGTACTTTCGATTTATTGGATTACAGATAAAGTGTTTGGGCCTAATACAAATACTCAAGATGTGTATGAAGTAGCTGCCCGACCTGTGGTGAAGGCTGCGATGGATGGTATTAATGGTACGAACACTTTGATATAGCGTTCGGACTGTGTTATTTCCTAAATAACTGCTCGAAAAATGCTCCAGTGTAGAGATCCTTGGAACAGTTACTTGCATTGCTGATTAGATTTACAAATTTTCAATCACAATTAAATTGCCATATGAATTGATGTGCAGGAACTGTATTTGCTTATGGAGTTACCAGCAGTGGAAAGACGCACACTATGCATGTAAGTTCATTTCTCATTATGGTGTTTCCTTAATTATTATTAATTTTTTCATTCATGGTTTGAATTAAAGCCAAAAGCGTTGAGTTAGTATATTGTTTCAGTGGTCTTAACATCTAAAAGTAATAAACCAGAATGTCTTAACAAATAATTTATATGTTAACATGATATGTTTTCCATGTGTATAATGTTCTTAATTCTTGTTAATGTCGTGTACCACTTGATTTTGTTTGCCCTATTTCTAGGCACCCAGGTTAGTGTAGGGATATCTCGTAAAATTGGAAGTTGTGTACTGTACATTGATGAATTATTTTGCCGTGGTAACATATCTCATCAGGGAGATCAAACTTCTCCTGGCATCATACCGTTGGCCATAAAGGATGTATTCAGCATAATCCAAGAAGTAAGTTTGTTGTTTCAAACTTCTATTATGTTTTGAGATTCAACAATTGGATAATTGATGTATCAATGACTGGTGTTACTTTTGCTTCAGACTCCAGGTCGTGAATTCTTACTTCGGGTCTCATATCTCGAAATCTACAATGAGGTAAGTAAGGGATGTTTTATGAATTGTTCTTTGTTTTTGTTTATTTAATAATCACTTGTGGCTTGAACGATTTATTTTTGAGCAATATGTACGGAAGTTTCTGCATTACGCGCTGCCCTTTAAATTTTAGCATTGTAGATTCAAGAACACAGTTAACTTCTATGTACCAATTTTCGACCACATAGCTGTCATTTAGCTGTCTTCATTCTTAACTCATACGTATGTCAGGACTTTATTCAGTTCTATTTATCCTTGTTACCAGGTGATTAATGACTTGCTGGATCCGACTGCCCAGAATTTGCGTGTTAGAGAGGACGCACAGGTTTTTTTCCTTTATCTTACTCCTCTTATCTCTGTCTTTTCTGTTTTTAAGTTTCTTGTGTTATCAGATTAGCTTTTAAGATGTCATCATTACATTAGCTGCACATTCATAACATGATTTTGGTCTATTCGAGTTTTGTTGAATTTTTCTCCTCTGCTGTCTAGTTGATAATGAAATGAATACAAAATAGTTCGTCATTTATATTTTTATTAACATTTTAATTATTGAAACAGTAAATTTACTAAATACTTATTGATCAAATGAACCGATCATTATGAAGTGAACTATATTACATTATTGAATCATAGCTCTTGGATGGAACTGATTCACATTCAAATTCTGAAGCGATGATTATCCAATTACAATATTCCGTAACTGAATTCATATCCAACAGCTGAGTCCACTAGATTCTCCTTTTTTTTTTTTTTGTTTGTCATCTCATTTTATTTGCCTTTGGCAATGTGCACAGGGAACTTATGTTGAGGGTATAAAGGAAGAAGTTGTTTTGTCACCTGGACATGCTCTTTCATTTATTGCTGCGGGAGAAGGTATCTGCCTTCATTCGTTGATTTAGCCCCGCACGCTGTCATTTTTTTTTTCTCGGATATTACTGAAGCTTGACACAGCTTCAGCTTTTCAACTTAACGAAAACACTTCTTGATGCTAAATAAGTTAAATATTATGATTTTTTGTTACTTTTTTGGATACAACTTTACGAAGTGCTGATATATTGACTTATTCAACTTCTTTAACTATAGAAGTGATAATTAATAATGTTAACATAATATAATATATGACATAATATGGATATTAATGGATATAAGAGGGGTATCACATTCAACACTCATTTGTTGACATAAGTACTGAATATTTGACATTCGTTTAAACACAATTTTCAGAGCATCGTCATGTCGGATCAAATAACTTTAACCTCTTCAGCAGCCGTAGTCACACGATATTTACGTTGGTAAGTTTGTTCGGTTGTCTTTTGTCTTTTATTATTTATTTGGCACTTCTACTACTGTGCTTTTTCCTTGGACTTCTCATGAGGACATTTTTATGCTATTGTATATGATTTCAAGATTCCGGTCCTTGTGTCCGTTACTTTTGCTGTTTGACAATAATTAGCCTTTACCTTACTTTTGTCTGCTCTCTCTATCCACGTTCTTCCATTTTCTGTTTTTCTATTCCTGGACTGCTCTTTTTTAATTTCCCACGATTGTAATTTATCTTGTTTGGTATAGATGATTGAAAGTAGTGCACATGGGGATGAATACGATGGAGTTATATTCTCACAGTTGGTACGTGTATTATCTATCATCTCGATGTGAAATATTGTCTTTTATCAGTAAGATGTAAAAATGTGTTGTGTCCCTATTTCGTAATTGAACTTCAGCATAAGTTTGGCTTTTTAACTTTTATTATAGAATCTGATCGATTTAGCTGGATCGGAAAGCTCAAAAACTGAAACGACTGGGTTAAGAAGAAAGGAAGGATCCTACATCAATAAAAGTCTTCTTACACTTGGAACTGTGAGTATATGTACTTCCCTTATACTCATCTTTGTTTCTAATCTGTCCTTATCTATTTCTTCCGTTGCATGTTATGTTTTTTGTTTGCCCAGTGAAAAATTATGCTGTTTTGCTGTACCTGTAACATAACATGGCATAACATAACATGGCAAACTGACTCACAGAAGCACATTGTTACTCACAAATCAGTGTGTCATTATGTCTTCTCTAGAATGTCTTTCAATACCTTCAACTGTTATGTCGTCTTGTTACACCGACATTTGGTTTCCTCAATATGAAGGTGATTGGGAAACTTAGTGAAGGGAAAGCATCACACATTCCTTACCGTGACTCAAAGCTTACTCGTCTTTTACAATCTTCACTTAGTGGGCATGGGCATGTTTCGGTAAGTATCAGAGTATTACTTTTACTTACAGTTTATTTATGTTCAAATCCCAAATTAAACTATTATTTATTGTTGTTGGTTTTGCTGCTCATTTGGTGTTCCTTTTTCATGGGACCTACTTAATTGTTGTATTACTTGACCTTCACTATTGCACTACTCTTAGAATTGTTTTTTCTTTTTTCTTTGGTACCAATGGCTTATTTTTAATTGTATGGTATGCTCCAGTAATATCAGCTTTATGATATTTTTAAAGGCTTCTAAATTGCAGTAAATATTTGACCAGCTTATATGTACGATCACTCCAGCATCAAGTAATTTGGAAGAAACCCATAACACATTGAAGTTTGCTAGCAGGGCGAAGCGTGTCGAAATATACGCTTCACGTAATAGGGTGAGTTTGACTGTGTTGAGCTTTGTGTTTGATTCATATTAAGTGTGGTGGTCACTGATAATTTAATCTATGTGAATCTAAATGTTTAGATAATTGATGAAAAGTCATTGATAAAGAAGTATCAACGAGAAATATCATCACTGAAAGAAGAACTTGATCAACTTAGGCGGGGAATGCTTGTTGGTGTCAATCATGAAGAAATTATGGTCTTGCGACAGAAGGTATCTTCACTTCGAGTTGATAAATCTTGGGAATTCATAGCTTTTTGGAATATAGCTATGTGATTTTGATGCATTTTTTTTTGTCAACTCATAATTAACCATTGTATTATGAAAACTTGGTGTATTGGTTGACTGCTTACCCATTCTATATAGTTGGAAGAAGGGCAAGTCAAAATGCAATCGAGACTGGAGGAGGAAGAAGAAGCTAAATCAGCTTTAATGAGCAGAATTCAGAGGCTTACAAAATTAATACTCGTGTCATCAAAGAACACATTACCAGGAAGCTTAAATGACATGCCCTCTCACCAGAAGAGTCTTTCTGCTTCTGAGGATGAAGTAAGTAGATTGCTCTGGTCGACTTAAATTTCTTTGCTCGTTTAGAAAACCTCACTTGCTTATTTTGCCTTTTACACAATGCAACGCATTGGACATTTTAATATAAATTGACAGCAAATTTACCCCTTCTTTCTTTATAAATCTGGTAAAATATATGCATCACGGTTTCATAGTTTCACATATACTGATTTTTCAAGTATTGAACCATGAAATTCTGGTAGAAATGTTAAGTAAATTTATCTTTGGACGTCCTACATATGTATCCTATAACTATATCTCTTACTGTTAGGTGATTAATGCCTTGACCTTCTGTATGTTGTAAAATGTATCTGGAAGAAGAAGTTATATGTGGTCTTCGTCTTCACGATTTTCATCTTCTTTTTCCCAACAGAAATTGGATGTTCTACGTGATGGTTCTCCTAAACATGAAGGCGATAATCAAAATGATTCTTCTTCTGCTATAACTATTGCATCAGATGCTTATCATTTTGAACATGGAGGATCATACAGCAAACGGAATGATGGTATTTCCCAAGATGGCAGTACTATAACTGGAACTACTCAAGTAGGTGAACTTTTTAGTGGTTCTTCCTGTGCATCATAACTGCCTATAATATGTTATAAATCATTTTCTTATGAAAAACCTGTCTGCTGCATTGCCTAATGTTACTATTATTATATGGACTCCGTCATATTTTCATCTTCTGACATCTACATTCAAGCTCTTAAAGTTCCTAATACAGGAAAATGGATTTAGATCTTCATTTATCTCCATGTGAATCCTTCGTATAACAAGAGCTTGGAGTTTTTTCAGATTTAGTGTTTTCCAAATAATACTTCAGTTCTTCAAATAGTTTCTTGTAGCACTTTATTTTTTGGCTATGATTGCCTTTTCTTTTGAAGCTGATGTACGTATTGCTGATTACATCTTTAACGTGTTAATTTCAGCTTTTGAATTCATGTTTGGAATTTGTTCTTTTGACTTTTTAGTTATTACCAATAGCCTCTTTTGGTACTTTTGTCATTGAATTGTAGGATGAGGTTACTATCTCAGATCATATGGACCTCTTGGTTGAGCAAGTGAAGTTGCTTTCTGGTGAGATTGCATTTGGTACCAGCACGCTAAAGCGCCTGTTGGAGCAGTCCGTGAATGATCCTGAAAGATCAAAAACTGAGGAGGTAAACTAAAAATTTCCTTTTATTAGTTTACAACCTTTTTCTGGCTCTTGGCCTCTAAATTTTGACCTTAAAGTGCCCTATAGCTTTTGCTGGCACTCTGTATGATCCCAAAAGTCAAACTCTCATTTGTCTGATCGCTGCTGTGTGTCCCATGTTCGACAAAATCACAAAATTTCCTCTAGATCTTTCTTATTATTACTAAATGCGAAGGGTTTTTTTCTTTTTCTTTATTTTGCTGTTCTGGAAATATTATTTTGATGTAGGACTCAATCTCTATTTAACACTAGTTTTGTGTCTCATGGAAGGAAACCAGAATTTGATTTTTTTTTCTTTTTTTGTTTTTTTTGTTTTTTATAAACCATGAGCAAT
This sequence comes from Striga hermonthica, assembly GCA_902706635.1. Classification (NCBI taxonomy): domain Eukaryota; kingdom Viridiplantae; phylum Streptophyta; class Magnoliopsida; order Lamiales; family Orobanchaceae; genus Striga; species Striga hermonthica. The sequence goes on along the minus strand of CACSLK010027752.1, from coordinate 2,605,851 downwards.
TTGTATTCTAAAAGAAATTAGAAGTTCATTTTTACTTTTAGACGGCACATAACTTACTGGAATTACTGATAACAAGTTGTTGAACTTAAAGAGATATTACATCCAAATGTGTAGATACAGAACTTGGAGCGTGATATCCAAGAAAAACGAAAGCAGATGAGAGCTTTAGAACAGCGTATGGTTGAAGGGGGTGAAGCTTCAGTTGCTAATGCATCTTTAGTGGAATTGCAGCAGGTTTTCTAATTCAAAATGAATTTGTCACTGTTTCTTATTTGAAATTTGAAACTAGCCCAAGTATTAAATGTTGATTGTAATTTTTTCATGCAACAGACGGTCATGAAACTGAAAGCACAGTGCAGTGAGAAGGACTTTGAGCTTGAGGTTTTTTCTCTTCCTTTTTCGATTACAACTTTCGGCACATATTTGTGTCATTTTTAAGCATTACCTGACCTTTCTGCTAGTTGAACTGACTCTACTATTTACTTAGATTAAATCCGCAGATAATCGTGTGCTTCAAGAACAGCTTCAGAATAAGGTAAGCTTGTAACTAATTAATTTTTAAATAAAAGTAAAATCAACCTAATTTTGCCTGATTTGTCAAACAAGAGAAAAGGAATAGTGTTAAGATTCTGATGATGCCTTGTGCTTTATTATTCCCAGACGTGTGACATATTTCCATGCATATAAGGTGGTTATTCTTCTTTTTCTAATAGTGTGCAGAAAATAAGGAATTGGAAGAGAAAATTAACCGCCTGGAGCAACAACTAGCTTCTAGTAGTGACACCAAGTCATCTCCTGAAAATCATGTAAATGATGGATTTACTGGAGAATTGCGAAAGAAAATTCAATCACAGGTAAATCATTATCTTTATTATCCTTGAATAGCTAAAATTTGTGAAGTAGATATCAATACGTGAGGGAAACCTTAATTAATAACTTTATTCCGTAATTCTGGCCGTTATGCAATGCTATTACGACTCAACTTCCAGTGATGGCTCATTATGAGAAAATAATGTCTTTCTCAAGTTTTCAGGGCTATGTAACGGCATCGAAAAAATTGCACTCATTTCACCGGTATAACATGGCGATGTACATAATCTGTGACATATTTGTATGTTCTTGTTTTTATCCTTATTCCCAGGGATTCTTGATTTAATTTTTTCAATTGCATAATATGTAATATCAGAGCTTATCCTTACTGTTTGTTGCATGCAGTTATAATTTCTGTTGTCATCATATGATTTTGATTCGTTTAGGGTGTGTTTGTATATCGAAAAACTCAATCCAAACTTAATTCATATTTAAAATCTAACTCAACCTTAACCCAAATCCACTATCCTCAATATTATCAATATGTTTAAATAATAGTTTAAATAATACCAACTGATCATTCTTACACATCACATCAATTTTGATTTATTATTTACTTACATAATTTTAATTAATTGTCACTTCACGACATCTTTCTTCTAATTTTACCATCAAATCAACTTTAATTATTTTATTTTAAATATTATTTTAATATAAAATAAAAATCCCACAAACAATTAACCATATCACTTTTTTTCGAAATTAACTCCGATTAACAAAAAAAAAAAAACTCATTTCAAGCGGATATATTTGTATACAAACACACCCTTAGTACCCCGATAACACAAACAAGTTGTAGCTTTCGATATTTGGTACTTTACCCTGATTGAAAAATATTTTTCTGCACTGATAGGAACTTGAGAAGGAGAAGCTCAAACTGGAGCATATCCAGCTTGTCGAGGAAAATAGTGGATTACACGTACAGAATCAGAAGCTATCTGAGGAAGCTTCTTACGCCAAGGACCTAGCATCTGCAGCAGCCATCGAGCTAAAGAACTTAGCCGGTGAGGTCACCAAGCTTTCCTTTCACAATGCCAAATTAGAAAAAGAATTACAGGCTGCTCGGGAGTCGAGCTCTCGATCTTCCAGCAGTAATAACCGAAACCGTAAGAATAACCGAAATAGGCTTTCTGGCCGAGCAAATGACCTTTCGAGTGACTTTGAGTCTGATGACCTGAAAATGGAGCTGCAAGCTATGAAACAAAGGGAAGTTGCTCTAGAAGCTTCTTTAGCTGAGAAGGAGATTTTGGAGAATGAGTACAAAAAAAAGTTGGAGGAGTCAAAGAAAAGGGAGGCAGCCCTGGAGAATGACCTGGCGAATATGTGGGTGCTCGTTGCTCGGCTGAAGAAAGAAGTGACTGTTATGCAGGAAGCTAGGGATAATGGCAGGGTGAATGAAGATGCTGACCTGGCGAGTGATGTGAAGATTGGTGACCTGGACTGCATGGATCCGGTTATCGAAGATTGTACGAGTCGAGACAATCTGGATTCAGTTCCTATTGTGCCCCAAGAAGAACCTCTTGTTGTGCGCCTGAAAGTGAGTTATTGCAATTTTTGTTTGGTTTAATTTGCATTCTTACTTATTTTGTGTACGGTCTTTTAAACAAACTTATCTATTCAGGGAGTGTGTCCGAACATTCTTATTCCTTTCTCTCTTTTTTTTTTTTCTTTTCAAATGCTAAACTTCCACCTCAGGCTCTTGCATAATTTTAACTTGATTCTAAGGGTGTGTGGGTAAGGATACCTTTTTTTATGTTATTTCCTATTGTTCCCAAAGAACCTCTTGTTGTCAGCCTGAGAGAAGAAGTTTTTGCAAACAGTACATTAGTGTTATTGTGTTAAAAGATTTCCTAAAATTTGACTACAGGTAACTTTTGATCATTGACCAATTAAGATTTCTTACTGATGGCTAGTGTTACATCTCTTGCAGCCTTAAGCTGATATCCAAAAGTGTCGATAAATTGAAATTCTATATTTGTGCTAGTTTTTCTTATCAGTAAGAAGAGAGTAATGTTATTGAGGTCTTAACACATGATCTCATTGTTTTGAATTCATTTAGGCTCGAATGCAGGAGATGAAGGAGAAAGAATATAGATACACTGGAAATATAGATACAAATTCTCACATGTGTAAAGTGTGCTTTGAATCACCTACAGCCGCAATGCTTCTGCCATGTCGACATTTTAGCTGTAAGTAGTTATATTCCTGAACGAAATGCTTTTCTTCATTTTTCGAGCACAACTGACACAATATTATGTTGTTTCATTTTTGCAGTATGTAAAACATGTTCCCTTGCCTGCATGGAGTGTCCAATTTGCCGAACAAAGATCGCAGATCGGGTTTTTGCATTTACTTGACTTTGCATTTTATATGCACCCTTCTGAGATAAGGTGATCAAAAAAGGAAAGTTAGCATTTTATATGTTCCCTTTCCTTTTTCTTTGCATTATGTAAGCCCAACATTACATTATCCTTTACCATCCTCCCTTTGTATAAATCACCATAGCTCTCAGTCCTTCCATTCACCCATATCAAATTCTCAAAAAGTATAGTAAGTTCGAAAACAGAAATGTCACATTTTATAATATAATTTATATATGTATATGTATATATTATATTTAAATATTATGGGTCGACTCGTCTAATAGTTTGATTGTTTCAAAGTATAGTTTTGTGATATGTGTTTGCTAATGTACCTTGTCTTGGCTCGAACAAGCTGTGATTATTGTTATTTTGAGTAGGGTTGCAAACGAACCGTGCGGCTCGCGAGCGCTCGAGTCAAAGCTCGGCTCGAGTTTGACCGAACTCGAGTCGAGCTCGAGCGGCTCGAGCACGAACTCGAGTCGAGCTGAGTCCATATTTTGCTTTGTCGAGCGGTTCAAGATACATGTTAAATTACTAAAATACCCCTTATATACGTTAGCATAGGTCTTTAATGGTAATTTTACCTTTCCACTTAAAAATTTTTGAGCCGAGTTCGAGCATTTTGATTTCGAGTCCGCTCGAGCTATTGTAATTTTTTATCGAGTCGAGCTCGAGCTCGAGCAGCTAAAAAAAATCAATCCTGCTCGGTAAGACCAATGCTTGACTCGACTCAGCTCGTTTGTAGCCTTAATTTTGAGCCAAAGTTATTTAAACGATACGAGTTGCTCCTAAATCTACCTCGCCAGTTAAAATTTTCGGAGTTACTGCAAATTATATTATTTTTTGTAATTTGTTGTGATGTCATTTTTAGCAGAGTTGGAAAGTGGGTCTCACACGTTTATTTTTATTTTATTTTTTTATATTTTTTTAATTTCCCTTCAGGTTACGAGATTCCAAGCCTACATAGCACATTATCGGTAACCATGAAAGATATTATCCGTTTATTCAATTATACAATTATGAGATGGGTAGACTACAGATGGATTATTAGACTATTATAGTCTTACCTACTGAATAAATATCTTGCATTCTCGTTGGGAAGCATTAATCTTTAGACTTTAGATATGGCTTTTGCTAAATGACTTCAATATATGGGGAGTTTCTATACTCATTTTTTTAGCATATTAGAAGTTAACTTAAGTACTTTTTTCCTACCCAAGAGTGCTTGGATGAGATGGCTTGGGTCTCTTCTAGCTTAACCAGTGGTCTCGAGTTCGAGCCCTGGGAATGCAACAGTGTTAAAACTCTTGAGGGAGAGCTTTGCCGCCCTTGTGGTCCTACCCGATTCGATTTTGGATTAGTCGGTTCCCCTGTGTATCGGGAAACCGGAAGGTCCCTGTACCAAAAAAAATACTTTTTTTCCTTTTCCTTCCAAAATTTACTTCATTTAACAAATTAGTTTTGGAAGGTTTGAAACTTTTAGTAACAGAATATATATATTTACAATTGGATCAACACACAACAATAAGTGCTAAACAATGTGAAATTAGTGACATGCATTTGTTTGAGACTATTAGCGACACTTAGATTTTTTTAGATTCGAGACTTTTTGAGATTTTAAGAGTTAAAAAATAACATGAATTTTTAAGTCTGGATGTGAGATTTGAAGTGGTATTCTTTTGAAAATCTTACGAATCTTTAGAAGTCTTAATAATAACGGTCTCAAATAAGTTAACTAGCTCAGTATTTTATAAAATTTCTAATGAATACCTTGAGACTTTTCAAAAAGTTTATAGAAATTTTTAAAAAATCTCAAACGATTACAATTATGATTGAATTATGTTGCACTTACCCGATTATTACACACAACTGCAATTTCAATTTTTATTTATTTGTTGATTCAACGATAATAAAAAAACTGGCGATAATATATTTTATATCTGGATTAACGTATACTCGTACGAGTATGCTCATGTGTTGATTCAACAACAAAAATTATCGTACTTGGTTGAGTTTTTGGACTAATATCATCCATATGGATTAGTTATTGTAACGTCAAATAACTGTACTTTTTAACCACTATATCCCTAAACTTAGGGATGGCACTTGTTTGTAACTATTGCTTTACTGAATCAAACAATTTATATTGTGCTTATTAATTATTATTAATGTCACTATGCATTCGAGAAAACGAAAACGACATAAAGAAATATCCTTAATTTACCATTGCCGCAATTGCAAATTTCAGTAATGATGATGGCCTGTATTCAAAATTTTAATTTTTTAATCGAGCCCTAGAAATGCAGCAGTGTTAAAAACTCTTGAGGGAAAGCTTTGTCGCCCTCGTGGTCCTACCCGGCTCGATTCCGGATTTGTCGGTTCCCCTGTAGATCCGGAAACCGGAAGGTCCATGTACCAAAAAAAAATGTTATAAAAATTTAAAAAAAAATATTTTTTTTCTAGAATTTTTAATGATGATGGCCTGCATTTAATAAATAAATAAATAAATAAAATTGGTTAAAAAATTGTATATTCAAGAGTAAAATGTGCAAATAAATAATGATTACTATTCATAAGTTTGAAAGAAGGTCTATGCAGAGTGAAAGATTTTAGATCATTTTCTACAACGTAATAGTGATGTATTGAAGGAGAAGATTAGAAATATAAACATTAGTACTCATCATCTACCGACAAATATGTTATTATCTAAAAGAAAATGTATTTAGATGAGTGTGATGCATAACCATCTGGATACACATAATTTATCGGTTTTACTATGAAGCCAACAGTTGACTCTACAGTGGAGTCAACTTTCTATATACAACAAGTAGACCTACCATATTCACTGATTACTTAAAAACACTAATATAATATTATTAATATAGTAGGTTTACTTGTTGTATATAAAAGATTGACTCTACTATAGAGCCAACTGTTGGCTTCATATCGAAACCGCATAATTTATTTAAATAATTAGTACATTTAGAGAGGTATGACAAATCAAATAATAGAAAGATTATGACACGTCCCGTGATATTCTTGTGAGGTGTTTAATTTGTATTTAATAGCGTGGAATCTTAGCCATCCTAACAAATTATGGTATTTTAGGCATACAATTGGTTGAGTTGTTATATTTTTTTTTAAAAAAAATAATGTATTGTTATATTTTATAATTTATATATCCATATTGCTGAAAAATATCTCGTTGTTTGTATTATATTGCAAAGTTTTATTACAACTATGTACACTTCATAAAAAATATGGTCTTATACTTGGTTCACGATTAATTTTGTTTAACTATAATGGGCAGTTGATTCGCAATCATCCAATGTTAGGAGCGCTTATCTCCCTATTTTTTTCTTCTTTTTTATGTCGTATCTAACTCGATTTTCATCTGATTGTTTAATCTTAGTTTTTTT
>CACSLK010027752.1:2585278-2598082 GCA_902706635.1 Striga hermonthica | reverse complement strand
TTTTTTTTTTTCTCAATTTCAGCTCGTATTGTTTGTTGATTGAACTCCTGAGAGTGTCATCACTGAAGTCTGTTTGTTTATCTACATTGATTAGTCTTATAATTAAGATGAATTGCAAAGATAATGATTGATCATTCATATTTGGCCATCTGCATAGATCTTTAGAGCATGTTTGGATATGAAAATTTTTAGTTTTGTTGGATTTTTTTTGGTTTGGTTTGGTTAATTTTGAAAATTGTAGTATGATTAATTGTTAGTGGGTATATTAAAATAATATTTAAAATCAAATAATTGAATTTTGGTGTGATTGCTAGTTAAAATTATGTGAGTTGATGAATAGTGAATTAAGGTTGATGTGGTGTGTATGAATGATTGATTGGTATTATTTAATTATATTGATAATGTTGATGATAGTGGGGTTGAGTTAAAATTTAGTTAAAATAAGTGGTTGAGTTAAAAGTGATTTATTTATTTATTTATTTATTTATTTTTTAGTTTCGGAGTTTAGTGAAGGACAATTGAAGAAAAAATAGCAAAATGGGTGGGAAAGGGAATTGGTTGTCTGCAGTAAAGAAAGCTCTCAGCCCAGATACTAAAGAGAAAAAGGCAAAGGTGACTGAAACTCACTACTTTAATCTCCTTTTTTAAGTTCCTTTCATTCTAATTTTGATTCTTATTTGCAGAAAGATAATAAATCGAAGAAAAAATGGTTTGGAAAAGAAGAGCAGCCGGTGGTATCCGAACCTCCACAGCAAGAAGCTGCCCAAGTTTCTAATCCTCACCCTTTTCCACCTTTGGAAGATGTGAAATTAGCAGAAGTTGAGGATGCGGAGCTGGCAGAACATGCTTATGACGTGGCAGTCGCAAGAGCGGTGGAGGCTGAGGTGGCAGTGGCGGCGGCTGAAGTTGTCCAAACGACGGTGCCATGTCAGCTCGCTGGAAAATCAGCCGAAGAAATAGCCGCCATCAAGATTCAGACGGCATTTCGTGGTTACCTAGTATGTTATTCTGTTTTTTTCCTTTTCTGGGCTTTGTTTGTTTTATTAAGCCTCTTTTACTTGAGCTGATAGGATAGGATATGGTTGGATAACTCCTGTTACCCAACGTTAATGGATAATAAGTTGATGTGTCATATGGGTCTCACACTTTTATGCACAATTGGCAGGATTATTTTGTCCGGTGACTATTTAATCCCACCATACAAATGACCATTCTGTCCAAAAATTGGCATGTGGAATGTTCCTTTTACCCTTAGAAGTCCACCAAATTACAGATCAGGTCCTAAAATTGTCCTGTAGGTCCCACACCTTTACCTCATATTTTGTTTTTTATCCAGTCTATCTTGATTGATTTTGCCTTAAAATGCATCATGTTTTGTGAACATTGAACACAAGATGACGTGTAAAGTTAATGGGATAAAAGTTGTCCAATCCCATCTTATCCCATCCCATAAAGTAAAAGAGCCAGAGTATTTGGATATGCAGTAATGGACTAAATTATCCCTGTTCGATTCACTTTGTTTATATACCAATTTTCAGCCTTCTCGGTTTTTGCTGTAACATAGTAGCAAGAATGTTGTAAAATAAAAAAAAAAAAATTGTAACCATGATTACATTTACTACATTAAATGTTCTCTAATCACTTAAGTCTGTGCGAATCTTCTCCAAGCCCGTATTATGATTTTCCATTTCGTTCTTATTTCATTTGTTTTTATGGTGCATGATGTTTTTCATAATTCTCATCCACAAAATGTTCTGAATTTATGCTGATCAATATCTGTTTTCCATGATATTTTTATAATGTAGGAAAGCTGTGTTTCCAGATAGAATCAAGTAAAAAAAAAAGGCTACTGCTAATGGTGCCTTGTTAATTTTTGGTAAATAAGATATAACTTGTAAGAAGTTGTAAGAAAATAGTGGTTGCTCGTCCTAGATGTAACAAAATCTATTGCTCGTCATAATTTCAATCTGACTTGTCATATGAAAATACTTTCTAACTTTAGTTTTCGGTTCTCATTTGTTGTTTGGGCGAGTCCTTCATTAAGTTACAAAATGACCATTTTTACCAAGGGAGTTTTTGTTCTTGTTCCTAATCTCAGGCTCGGAGGGCATTGAGGGCTCTAAGAGGGCTCGTTAGACTTAAATCACTGGTTGATGGGCCCACAGCCACACGCCAAACGGCAAATACTCTGAAATGCATGCAGACATTATCGCATGTTCAGTCTCAGATACAATCGAGAAGAATAAGGATGTTAGAGGAGAATCGAGCACTACAGAGACAACTCCTCCAGCAACGTGCTAAAGAGCTAGAGAGTCTCAGAGTTAGTTCTTTTTTGTTGATAATTCCGTCATATTATTATTAAAAAAAACATCTAGTCTATAGAAATTCCTAGGACCAGCAGATTTATCTACTATCATCATTTTTTGAAATCTGCAATAGGTTTTTTTGTCCTTTTTTCTTTTTAATATGTATTCAAAAGAAATTGACAAAAATGCATTTTAGTCCTGTTGGTTTAACGCCATAGCGATTTTAGTGCCAAGGTTCCAACTTTTCGCGTTTTGGTCCTGTGATTTATATATATATAATATTTATCGGTGTACTATGATATATATTTTGCTGCAACCTCAAATTGCAACAAAATTTTTAATTATAGGACTTAAATTGCTAATAAAAAATCAATAAATTTGGGAATTTGTTGCAAAGGATTGAAATTTCTGTAAAATATTAAATCACAGGACCCAAAAGGCGAAATGTTAGAATCTTGGGACTAAAATTGCTACAATGTTGAGCCAGTGTTAAACCAGCACGGCTAAAATTGCAATTTAGCCGAATAAATTTTTCCTAGCTGTTTAACCGAGAGGCTATATTGTTGTTGTAGATGGGAGAGGAATGGGATGATAGCCTACAATCGAAAGAGCAAATTGAGGTGAACTTGCTGCACAAATATGAAGCTGCAATGAGGCGAGAAAGGGCATTAGCTTATTCATACACTCATCAGGTACTTCAAATATTTTTTTCGACCCTAATACACGATATTATGCGGTTGTGCTCTCTCAAAAGGATGAAGTCATATTTCTAATTCTCTAGCTATTTATCAAGTCTGAAAGGAAAAAGAGAAAGAATAAGGGAGGAAATTTTTTCCCTATTTACAAGTGCCCATTTCTTTCAAAAACTGCATGAGCATGCACAGAGTCATTTTTTTTTTTTTAAATTTTTTCTTTCTCGTTCTCATGTTCTTTTAACTATTTTCACCTACTATCGTGTATTGAAATTGTAAAAATTATGTTCGATTTCATGCAAAAAATAAAAAAATAAAAAATATATCACTCCCATTGTTGGTCTTTGTAACCATGACATATTTTCCAATCCGAAAAAGTAAAATTTTCACTGTTTACAAGTGTCTATTTACAAAATGTGTTTCAAAAACTGCATAAGCATACATAAATCATTTTTTTTTTTTTTCGCGTTCTCATGTTCTGTTAACTATTTTCACCTACTATTGTGTATTGAAATTGTAAAAATTACTTTCGATTTCATGAAAAAATATTATATATATATGTATATCACTCTCATTTTTGGTCTTCATAACCATAACAAAATTTTCGAATCCAAAAACAGCAAACATGGAAAAAGTCTGACTAGCTATTTATTAAGTCAGACGACTACCCAAAAAGGAAAACGAAAAGCGATCAGGGGAAGGAAATTTTTCACTATTTACAAGTGCCCATTTATCAAATGTGTTTGAAATGCTGCATGAGCAATTAAGCATAAAGTCATTGTTTTTTTTTCCTCGTTCTCATGTTCTTTTAACTATTTTCACCTACACTGTCGTATTGAAATTGTAAAAATAACGTTCAATTTCATGCAAAAAAAAAAAAAAAAGAAAAAAAATCACTCCCATTTTATTGTCTTTGTAACCATGAAAAATTTTTCCAATCCGAAAACAACAAACATGAAAAGAGCCGTCCAAGACGAGCAACTTGCCCATTTATAAAAATGTGTCTTTCCAAAACTGCATAAGCATACGTCCATTTTTTCCCCTCATTTTCATGTTCTTTTAACTATTTTCACCTACTATCTTATTGAAATTGTAAAAATTGCGTTCAATTTCTTGCAATATATATATATATATATCACTCCCATTTTTTGTCTTCGTAACCATGACAAAATTTCCAATTCAAAAAACAGCAAACATGGAAAAAGTCATCCAAGACGACCAACTTGCTCTTCATGGACCCAACCAATCCTCACTGGGGCTGGAGCTGGTTAGAACGTTGGACTGCATCTACCACCCGACCATTAGAAAATTCCCAAAATGCCCTCAATAATGAAAACAACGTCAAAACCTCCAGTGGAGGAAGTGACATCACAAATTCCTTTGCCCGACATCAGCTCAATCAATCCTCACCCACCAGCCTAAAAAAACCTCCTTTCTCCCCAAAATCATTGAATGCCTCTATAGCTTCCAAGAAAATCAAGCCTGCAAGCCCGGTTAGTCAAGATGATGAATCGAGAAGCACTTTTAGCGTGCAATCGGAGAGGAATAATAATAGGAGGCACACTATTGGTGGTGGTTCGTCTACTAGGGATGATGACAGCCTGGCGAGTTCTCAAAACTTGCCGAGTTATATGGTGCCAACTCAGTCAGCCAGGGCTAAGTTGAGGCTAGCTAGTCCATTGGGGATCGAAAATGGCGAATTTAATAATAATAATGGTAATAGCCACATTACGCCTCAAAAGGATTTGGCTAAAAAACGGCTTTCTTACCCGCCATCGCCAGCTAGGACGAGGAGAAATCCGGGCTTGAAAAAGGTTAGTGAGACGGTTGTCGTTTGAGAAGAGAGTGATTTGTGAAAGAACGTTTTCCTCGATTTGTGTTTTGTTCAGTTGTTTAATTTATTATATGGGTTTGGGGTTGATTTGCTTTGGGTGATGAGTGGTTTTACGGGTTATTTGTGTGAGGTGGACTAATCGTTAAGATATGTCGGACCTTGTTACACCTTTACAAACAAGAATGCGTATTTATGCTATAAAATATCATACTTTTTTTTTTAATTATTATTTATAATGTTTTCTGGTATAGGGTTTGCTTTTCATATTTTATTTTATTTTTTCGATTTTTGTAAACATTCTAAAAGTGTTATTGTATCCGATAACTAATTGATGTGTGATTTTTTATGAAAATTTCTTTGTATCCGATAGCTCGTGTTTGCTTGTTTATTGCCATTGTGAGGACTTCGGTTTCTTGTTTTGGTGGACTACACTTAGTGTTGTTAAATTAAACGAGTCTGGCTTGGCTTGGCTCGAGTTCGAGGTCTCAACGAACCGAGCTCGAACTCATTTAAAACTCGTTTGGTTAGTAAGCCGAACTCGGCGATTTATTTATTTATTTATTTATTTTTTATAGTTTGACTCGTTAAAAAACTCGGGATCGGTTCATTTAAGCTCGAACTCGAGGCCTTAACAAGGCGAACTTGAGCTCGATTTCTGGATCATTTATTTAACGAGTCGAACTTAGCTCGGCTCGTTAAAGGCTGCTCGACATACGCCGTCTTTATCACGAAACCAACCATCCAAACAAATTTTCACTCGCGGACTGCCGCATCGTATAGAAGAGCCCAACCATTAGTACGAGTACTTCCGCCTTTCTAACTAGAAATCATATCCCGACAGAGAAAGTCGCCCTGATTGAGCACTACCAAACTTTTTTAACCAGAATATTTCAAAATTCCAAACACACTCCGGACTTCTTGTCTTGAAATTTGTACGGAGACAATTATACATAAGCTACAAGGTAACAACAAAATTCCTAAACTTAGCACCACAATCCCCGTTTAGAATAGCCAAAGTTCGGAAGATAAAATCCCGTTTTCGGAGACTATTCTGGTTAACCTCCTCCTTTCTAACTAGAAATCATATCCCGACAGGGAAAGTCGCTCTGATTGAGCACTACCACACTTTTTTAACCAGAATATCTCAAAATTCCAAACACACTCCAGAAGATAACATCCAACCATCCTGCGTATTTCCATAACTTCCTTGTCTTATCATATTCGAATAACAAATGAATATTCGTTCCCAACAATCGCACCGCAAACACTGACCGTCCAAAAATATAGGTCTCCGAGCGAGGTTTTCACATGATGGAATGAGTGAGGTATTTGAGTCTTCGTATTGTCTTCAATTGTAACAAATATTTGAATGCAAATAAATGAGAGTTGGTCCCATACTCCCATCTAATGCCAATCATTCTCCTTTATTTCAATCCAAAGCATCAATTGCGTGTAGTCATTTGTAAAGCAATTGCATGAAGGAATTCCCCGTCATATTTTGTCCTCCACCTTTTGCACCCTCATCTCAGTATATGGACGAGTGTTCAATTGCAGAAAAAAAAAAAGAAGTACAAGAGGAGAGAAAATGCAGTGAAAATCAGAAAAACTGAGAAAATATAGCAAAAATAAGAACATGGTAGTTCTTTGAAACGAATAATGTCTGTTATCAAAATAACAAAAGAGAAATAATTTTATTTCAATTTTAAGTGATCGATTCTCAACTCCGTTGCAACTTATGGGATCTCGGAAGTCTGGTGTGCTTCAGATTTCGAGACGATCTTTGTTAAATCTTTGGGGACGATACGCATGTACCGTCAGCACTACATGGGTGTATCCGTCTTGCGGAAAGAGGTTACTCGCCTCGACTACAATCTTTCTATTTTTTGATACTGTAATATATATTCAGTTTTATTGTAATTTTATATTTTTTGTTCATTTGTAAGAACTGAAAAATACACTTCAATTTGTTGGATTTCCGTGTGTTTCGACACACCAATTTATAATAAATAATAATAGTACATGTTTTAGTTTGTCAAGAGTACGTAGTAGTCTACACGTTTTTTATTGTTCGTTTTAGGGGAAAAGGAAAGAAAATTACAATACGTATAAGAATTCCCAAATTGGCCCCCGATATCTAAACTATATTAGACTTGCTTGTAGGCCAAAAATTCCAACCTAATATCGACTTCCCCCATTCTTTTTCAAACATCCCGCGCTTTTATTTTCCTCACGGCCCGGCCAACACGCGCCGCCCGGCCTCCGCCGGCGGTATTCAGACGAACATACGCCGGAAATATGCTGCGGTACATCTTTTTTTTCCAGCGATTTGAGTCTCAACATTTCTCATTATGCCATCGCTATTCAGTCTTTATGCGTCTGGTAATGTTCTACGCGAATTCGTACAAATTGAGTGTCCTCTTTGCTTGGGTATGGTGTTTGATGATCTAATTGACGATATATAAACTGGATTGATTCTATTTTGTTTGCAATAGTTTCCGGATCATTAGACGATCGTGTCCAGAATTCTGCGGTGCTTTTGGTGCTACTGATTGCTTATTTTGTGCATATCAACGGTTATAATGCTTGCTAGCTAACAAGGAAAGATACTGATTCTCAGCTTCTACCTGGAAACTCACTCTATCACTATGTGTGTATGTGTGTGTGTGTGTGTGTATAGTTTGATTTTTCCTATGGGAATTCATAGCATCTACTCTGGTGATCGATTTATCGCCAAAAAATTGATCGTCAGCAAAGAAAGTGAGAGAGGTTTTTGTAGTTTATATGTTGCTATGAAGCTTGGAAATACAATAGGAATAAAGTATTGGAATGTTGCATAGGCATAGCTAAGAGTGAATGCCATTACACTCTAGTGATATGAAGTTTCCCTATTGATTGTTTTGATCTGATGTCTAGTGATTGCTTATGTCTGTGTGCTCGTTAATTTCGTTCTCTGTTAAAGATTTAGCTTTATTTAGTAGATAAGAGTGAGCACGTCTAGAAATGGTTTGAATTGGAAATGTGTCTTAAAATGACAGTAAATGTATAACCCCTTCTTCACTTGCTAGATGACCAGATAAAGTATTGATGTTGTTTTCGTTGGAACTTTATCCGAGGAGTAATCGCCCTAAGAGGAAAATAAAATCACAAATCATTTCGCAATCCAATTTCGAATACTGGACCAGATTTATTCTTTTTGCCCTTTCCTCTTTAATAGATGTAGGTAGACCGAATAAAGAGAAGACCCGCAGAGAGAATGTGAGTGCTTTTTAGACGCATGTGGCGGGGACAAAAAGGATTTAAGTCACTAGCCATCCACCCTGTTAGAAAAGGATTTGCACAAACCAGTAGACATAAACTTGAATTAAATGTTAAATCGAAAAATTCACGATTGTGTAGCTTCAGCTAAGCAACTTAACAAAGGTGTTCTTTGAGGGGGTTACAATAGAAAAATAGACTTTTCCACCCAAATTGTCTGAACACATTGTCTGAGCCTTTGCTGGAATTTCGATTCTTAGCCGGTACACTAGGTGAACACATAGGATTGTCTTTTCAGGATAAAATCAGGAGTCTCGTTGATTCACGAATCTGCAAATTCAGTAATGTAACATATCATAAGAAGAAGGTTATGAGTTTTTTTGACAATGTTGTAATGCAATAAATGATTAAATTCTTGATAATGGGTTGTCAAATGTATATTCTGTTAGATGCATTATTCTTTTTTAGTGTTTGTTGCAAAATAAAAAACATATACTGCAAACCTTACAGAAACCATAATTGAAAGAAGGATCAAGAAATTCCTCGACCGGCCACCCGGTTATTGTCTCCATCAAATACTCTGAGATATTATCTGTCGAGTCCAAATACTGCTTTTTCTGTAGCTGGCTCGACTCGCTGTCCCTGTATGGTTTAGATGCTGACTCCGAACAGTATGAAATCGAGTTCTGCTGGTAATAACCATTTACTTTGATTTCCTGTTCGGTCCGTGATCCAGTGGAGGAGGTCCCAACTTCATACGACGAGGCAGTGGCTGAGAGCTTGACACCTGTGAGTAAGAACCTGTTGTGCTTTTCGGTGAGCTCATTGGCTTTGTGTATTGGTATGTCGCAATCTCTGCAAAGCAGTGCCCTGTCTTCTTGGCAGAATAGCAATGCTTGCCTATCCTGTAAAGTGTAAACATAGCCGAAAATTGTTTATTTCTTCCTTTATTTTTCTATTTGGCAAAATTGCACATAAAGACACCACTTTTAAGGTTTTTGGGATTTAATCACCACCTTTTTGCTATTTGTGTTTAAGTCACCGTCTTTTCATATGTGTTGCAGATCAAAGCATAAATTTAACGTCCGTTAGATTTTCCTTCACGTAGAAGTTTCGTTTATGCCAAGTCAGCTCAATCTATCGTAAGTTAAATTTATGCTTCGATCTGCAAAACATATGAAATGTGGTGAGTTGAACGCAACTAGCAAAAGGTGGTGATTAAATTACAAAAGCCTTAAGCTTTGGGCCTTTATATGCAAGTTTGCCTTTTCTATTTGTCATTTTTTGAATTTGATGAGTGTTTTTGATGATGGTAACCTGGCAAATGTCACAGCTTGGGAATTCTTTGAATTCAGGGCTGAGAAGGGAAAATCGAGGGTGCTTGCTGGCGAGCTTATTAGCATTGTGAACTCGATTATCGCACGTATGGCAAAGGGCAGCCTCGTCCGAGGCACAGAAAACGGTCGCTGATTCTTTTCCGCATACGTCACATTGGATCTTCATTCTTGCTAATTTTGTAAGTAACAATTTTTTTTTTTTCTAACTTCTTTTTTTTCTCTGCTTTTGTTGTGCTTTTTCTCTGTGTGTGTTGCTTTTTGTATGCTTGTTTGTGAATGAATAAGGTGGATATAAAATATAATGCTACAGTCTAGAGAGAGGGTGTAAAAGAGAAGGTTGGTATATCACATTGGTAGAATTGAATGAGGAAAGAGAGGAACTTTTATGGGCATATGGGTAGAGGGAGGAAGGCACAGCTAAGCTGGAAATCATTTTTTTTTTCCTTTTTTTTTCTTCAAAATAATGAGTTAATGATGAAAATCGAAATCTCTGGAAAGGATCCATGCAAATTGGCAATATTTTTTTCTTTATACATTTTCTTTTTCTGTCTCTGTCTATAAAATCAAGGTGGGCTGGCAGGGTTAGGGGCAGAACTGTCTTTTTCCATTCTGAAATAGTGTGTTTATTCGGTTCGGCCGGGTTTGATTTTGGATACCGGTCGATTCTGGGTTATGTTCAAAATACACAAAAAAGATGTTATGCGAAACATAGATATGATTGCTACATTTTAGGAAGAACTAGGAAAAAACCGTACCATGTTCGGTTTAGCTGGGTTTGCATTTCGTTCGTTTTCTAAGTGAATTACGATAGAATATGTTGTGTTTTTTTCTTGCCCAGATATAGATTGCCAGCCCCTACACACTCTATAATGTGACTTCTTGATCAGTTGATCTCAGCATCTCAAAATTCAAGAAACCAATCTACCTTTAAATTTTCACATGCTCAATTTCATTTGTTTTAGCCTATAGTACCTCTAAAGATCACCCAACTCTCAAATCAACATGCAATTGCTTCTATCATGATTATAGTATCTCAAATACCCTTTTGGAAAATATTTAATTTGTGGGGACCATTGACAAGTGGGAATGGCTGGATGGGGTAGAAGGCTTTTATTTGTTCATTTAATGATCTGAGCTCACTTTTTTTCCTAAAAAAAAGAAGATTTGATATAAGTAGAAATGAATTATAATATAAAGAAATTCAAAATATTTTGAAATAGGCTCATTCTCCGTGGAAAAATGTTTTATAGTTTGATCGAGCTCTTTAGAGAGGCTATATATTATGCCATATCAAATTGTAGTTATTTCCAGTCCTACCTCCATTTAATACAGTTCAATTTGTGAACTAGGCTCATTCTCCGTGGGGAAAATGTTTTATAAATAAAAAATCCTATGTAAAATTAATGTGACTACTACAAAACTTTATCTTGTATTAGAACCTTTGATAGTGAACGGAATTTGATTTATTCAAATTCCTTCGAATGCATGTAAGAATAGGGGTGAGCAAAACCGAGCCGAAACCGAAAAACCAAACCGAACCGATGTATTCGGTGCGGTTCGGTTCGGTTTTTTAAGATTCGGTTTTCGGTGCGGTTAAACTTTTGGAAAACCGCACAGGTTTTGGTGCGGTTCGGTTTTTTGTCCGAATGATGCGGTTTTAACCGAACCGCACCGAACATAGTTTTTTTTTTTTTTTTTTTTATACAAATATGAAATATGTTGACATGTTTGTATTGTAAATATACATGCTCATTTTAGGCCTTTGGTTTAGGATGACTAACATTAACAATAAATAAGTAAAGTAATAAATAATAACAATAACAATTAAAAATTAATAACATTACATTAAATCTAATTTCTTGCCTTAGTTTTTTTTAAATAAATTTTGGGCTTTTGGTTTGGTAATGTTGCACATTATATGATAATGATGTAGCTTCATTTTATTTTGTTTTTTTTTTTAAATTTGCGGTTAACCGAAACCGAACCGCACCGAACCGAAAATTTCGGTGCGGTTTCGGTTCGGTTTTTCTACATGTTTCGGTGCGGTTCGGTTTGGGTAAATGAAAAAAATCGGTTTTCGGTTTTTTGCGGTTCGGTGCGGTTTTGCACCGAACCGCACCATGCTCACCCCTATGTAAGAACATTAGGAGTTAGGACAATTTCCAAACTATGCAAATGAATGTGATCGCCACTCGAAAAGGTAATATTTTGACAAAGCTTTTTGGTTGGTGAAATCCATAAGCAATTGTAGACTTAACAAAAGGGAGCAAAAATTTCATCATTAAAATGTGTCTGCTAGTTACTTATTAAGATTTCGTTATCTTTCAACCACATACCAACCATATAATTCTAAAAACTTTTTAAAACTTTGGAAATTTTGGTTTATTTAATTTGAACTTTTTAAGACATTTTAAAAGTCTTCGGGTATTCATTTGGGATTTCAAAAAATCTTTACAAAATGCTGAAGTATTTAATTTATTTGAGAATATGATCTATTAAGCCAACTTATTTGAGACTAAGATTTGTTAATGGTGTGTTTGTAAAATAAATAATTTGCGTTAATTAACTTAAAGTGGGTTTTTTTTTTTTTGGTTAATTGAGGTTTATTTAAAAAAAGTGGTATAGTTAGTTGTTAGTGTGACTTTGAGTTTATATTAAAATAATAAAATAATTAAAATTGATTTGATGTAAAAGTATATGAGAGATGTTATAAAGTGACGGTTAGTTAAAATTATGTGAGTTGATGAATAGTGGATTAAAGTTGATATGATGTGTAGAAATGATTGGTTATTATTATTTAAGGCCTAGTTTACTAGAGATGATGGGATCGTACAAATTAATCCATTCAATTTGTCACATCAGATTTTGAAAACAAATTGCCCCATGTTTACCAAAGTGGATAAAAGTCTATGATAAATAATAACATTACTGATTTAATTAATTAAATTGATATTTTTTTTAAATTAAATAATTTTTTTTTTAAATTAAATAAAAATATTTTATATTAAAAAATATTTTTAAGTTAAATAAAATTAATTAAATTAATATTTTATAGATTAAGTAATATTAATTTAAATTAAATAAAGTTATGTTAGATTAAATAATATTATTTTAGATTAAATAAAATTATTTTAAATTATTAAAATTATTTAAATTATAATTTTATTTAAATTATTTAATTCAATTAAGAGAATGGGATTAATTAATTGTTATCTTACTTATCCAAAGTATCTACTGCCTTAAACTCAAATTTGATCTCTTTCCATACTTCACAAGCGGCAGCTAGTTCAGGACTCAGAGTCCTTATGGCTTGCTCTTGAAAAAGAATAAGAAAAGAAAGAGATATTATTTAAATACAATTTAATTTTATTTAAATTATA
>CACSLK010027752.1:2529120-2544592 GCA_902706635.1 Striga hermonthica | reverse complement strand
ATTTGTGATTTGATGAATATTAAATATCATAAATAAATGAATATTTAGTAATAATGGATTATTAACTGAAAATCTATGAGTGGAGAAAATAGAAATTAAAAAAAAAAGATGAATGAATAGTGCATTTTTTATTTATATATCTGAAACTTATATTTATCTCGGAGTGCGCTGATTATAGTACGAACTAAAACAAGAACTATAGAATGCGGAGGCAATTAACCAGAGATTTAAAAACTCTTCAGGGAAGCATCCCACTTCCCCTCAGAGCTCTTTCATTGATAGATCAAACACAAACATAGTTTGGACTTACAAAAATTTGAACTCCCTTCAAGCCTAGCCAACACTACTCAGATCTTATCAACTATTTCTCTGGCCACGTCACATGGACTTTATAATCTACACTTACTCCCTAAGTGTATGAACTGTAAAATAGTTTTGATGAAACACAAAGAACTAAACAAAAACAGCTTCAGTCCTTGAGTGTGTAAGAACTCTCAGACTGAACTGTGTACAACTGAAATCAAACAGAAAATACGAAGCTCAAATATTGCTCTAAAAATCTCCCTAACTTCAGCAGCCGCAATAGGAGCTTCCTCTAGGGTATTTATATGAACTCCTTATGGTTTGAGTCTTCTACAAGGCATAGAACTCCTTAGCATGATTTCCTTCCTTGAATATAGCAAGAATTATAGTAAGTAAATCTTCTAATCTCTCTCTCCTTGATCTCCTCTATACACACGCCTCTCTCATCCTCTTTTCTTTGATCATCCGATTTCCTATAACACAAATTACCATAATAAGATCCACAATATTTTATATATGGAATATAAAATAAACTCAATTAAGGAAATAAAATAATTCAAGATCTTTCCTTTTTCTGTGGTTCCTGATGTTTGTTCGAACTATCGAACTAATGCCAAATAAAAATATTTTTCAATATCTGAATGCACTCTTTGCAGGAAGCTTATCGGGTTGAAAAATGAATAAAAGTGTCTGCACCTGAATGTGTAAATGGGTCAAGTCAAGCTTGAACTCTTAATACTCGAGCTTAGGTTTAAACTTTTATTGAATCAAGTTGAGCTCATCTCGTAATTTAAATGAGCTCATTAACGAGTTGAATTCAAGCAAATTATAGAAAATCTGTAAAATCTCATATTTTCGAGCCTTTTAACACTCGATCTGATATCTATACAAGTTTTAAACGAAGTCGAACATCTTTATAATAGTTATGTGTATGTAATGCCGTCAGAAATTCTATGGTGCCACATGTGGTACCATATTATGGTGCCACAACATGATGTGACACATTATGATTGGTGCTACAACTATCACACATCATGTTGTGGCACCATAACATGTGCCACATGTGGCACCATAGAATTTCTGGTAATGCCGTTGGTGTGTGATAAACCCTCATATTATTTAGATTGTACGGTAGTTGTTAGAGGAATTCCAAATCTATATTAAAATAATATTTAAAATAAAATAACTAAAGTTGGTTTGATATAAAAGTAGAAGATATTATATGAAGTGATGGTTAGTTAGAATTATGTGAATGAATGAATAGTGAATTAAAACAGATGTGATGTATAAAAATGATTGAATAATATTATTTAATTAAAAAATTTTGTATACAAACATGCTCTTAATCTGAAACTCGCTTTTGCTTTATTGTGAATATAATAAATATTCCAATGGACCCAAGAAAATACTAATAGATCTGCACTTTATTGACAGAGATTGAGCCATCAACGTCCACCATGCTCGACAGCCATGACTTTTCAGTGCTGTAGATGGATTTGAGGATTTCTATTAAGTGGATTCATAAAATAAAGTGAATAGAATTAAATAATATATAAAAATTTGGAACAAAAAAAAAAAATCAATTTAAATTTTATTTGAAATCAAAATAACATTTTAATTATTTAACAAGTGTGATACATGAAGCTTGTCAATAGTAATCTATTTTTAAATCATACCATAATATTGAAATACTATTGTCAATTAGAGTTGATGCACACCATAGAGTTTGTATTTTCTGAATAAATTGTTATATTTTATTCTGAAATAAATGCTTTCATTTGTATACTTTATCATGTATAATAGGTGAATTATAACACTATCACTTGTTTGGAGTCATAAATCTATATTTAATTATTTCTTTCTAACTAAAAATCCCCAAAAAAATCATTCAAATTATTATTGTGACTTTTTATAAGTATAATCGGATCACAATATGGATGATGAAATCAAAGCTATTCCTTTCATCGTTATCCCATTATTGACCAAGTAATTTTTTTTTCACGGACTCGCACACTTTCTACACTTTAATTGTATCCAAATCTACACAAAAAATAAAAGGCCTAATTGCTAATAAAACCATGACCTTTTCGAAAATTGCAATAATATATACCACTTTTAAAGTTGGAAAAAATATACACCACTTTCATTAATGTTTGCAATTTCATCATCCGGGCCTAATTTCGGGCTTTTATTGTTGATGTGGCGAATTTCTGGCAATGTCTGTTGACATGGATGCTGATGTGATGATTTATGCTGACATGGCATAGCCCAATTTCGGGCTTTTATTGCTGATGTGGTGAATTTCTGGCAATATTTGTTGACATGGATGTAGTAATTCGAACTCACAACCTCAAGGTTGAATATTGATGTAGTAACCACTTCACGATACAAGCTATATGTCTACATTAGTAGCGTTATATATAAAGACTAACATACAAATAATCAAATTAAATTTAAAGATAATGTAATTATATTAACAATAATAATAAGATAAAAATAATAATAATAATTAAAATATAATAAAATAAATTGTATATATTAAATAAAAAATAAAGTAAGATTAATTTTATTATAGTAGAATGCATTAAAATTAAATGACATTTATATATATTTATATATTTCTTATTTTATTAAAATAAAACTAGCCATATAAATTTGAAAATGAAAGATAATAATGATAAAATTAAATTAAAAAATAAACTAGATTAAAGTACACCACTTAAAATAAAATAAAAATAATATAAATATTATAAAATAAATAAAAAAAATGGTAAAGTAAAATAAAATAATAAATCAAATAACTACTTACGAAATAATAAGTAAAAATAAATAAAAATATTAAAAGAAAATAGCAAAATAAAAAACATTATTTCAATATAATATTTTTATAATATAATATTAATAAATAATTTATTAAAATAATATTAAATTATTTAATAAATTAGTTTAAAGTATTATAATAAATATTTTAATTTATTATATTAAAAATAATATAATGAATAATATTCTTATTTTATTATATTAATTTAATATTTTAATTTATTATTTCATATAAGTTATTTATTTATTATTTTATTTATTTTATTTTACTTTACTGTTTTTATACTTTATTATCTTATATTATATTATTTTTATTTTACTTTAACTTGTGTACTTTAATCTAGTTTATTTTTAATATATTTTATCATTATTATCTTTCATTTCCAAATTTATTTAACTAGTTTTATTTTAATAAATAAAAAATATATAATATATTAAAATTTAATTTAATTTTATATATTCTACTATAATTTTATCTTACTTTATTTTATTTTATTTTTACATTTCATATATATAATTTATTTTATTACGTTTTGATTATTATAATTTTATATTTTATTAATATAATGAAATATAATTTACATTAATTTTTATATTTAATTTGATTGTTCATACGATATGTGTATATATATTTAGTGCTATCGAATTTTTCATACTACTTGTATTGGTCTAGTGGTTATAGTGCCCATATAAACCCATGAGGACACATGTTCGATTCCCAATCCCAACTTTTTTTTTATCGCCACCTCAGCGTCATGCCAACAGAAAGTATCCACGTCAGCAATAAAAGCCCGAAATTGGGCCCAGAGGATGAAATTGCAAACATTAATGAAAGTGGTGTATATTTTTGCCAAGTTTAAAAGTGGTTTATATAATTGCAATTTTTGAAAAGGTCATGGTTTTATTAACAATTAGGCCAAAATAAAAACAAAATTACCTTTTTCTCCTCAAATAGACAAAGCTCAAAAGTCTATTAAATAGTACTACTTTTTTCCAATTAATCTATCACCAATTTTAATTGTGGGAATACTACAATTACGGAACCATCGTCGGGGTTTGTAACCGTTGAATCATCATGTAATCGATGGAGATTGTTGATCTAACAGTTACAAACTCTGACGCTAGGTTTCGTAACATGACCATAGTATCTCCCTTTAATTTTTACACGAACAACGCGCAAATTGAGCTGTGGAGTTATGCAAATCAAAATTCAGCGTCGTACATAGACAAAATTGTTGACCTTTTTCATATACGAATATTTTGCGTATATTTCTATTTTAAAAAACTCTATATATATTGAAAGAGGATGGTCAATATATTATTTGTGGAAAGTTGATAAAAAAATTAGGTCAAAACTTTTGACTTACTTCTTTTGGAAATCCAATTTAAATTCTAATGTTGCAATATTTATTTCTCACGCGCATAAAGCCAACAACTTCCCTATTTTTTATATTTTATTTGTATGTCATGTTTCATAAAATCTTATTTTTTCATAAAATCATATTTCACCATTTTCAGATATTTTGTTAGGATATTTTGAGATCCCGATTTTTGGTAACAAAATTAAAAATATCAAATAAAATCGCATGAAATTTTGCTTTGAAAAAGTTGAGATTCTAATCCAATTGAATCATTATTTTTTGTAACAAATTGGATTAAAAAGGATGGACACTAAATCATTTGTGGAAAGTTGATAAAAAAGTTTGGTCAAAACTTTTAACTTTCTTCTTTTGGAAATCTAATTTAATTAATGTTGCAATATTTATTTCTCACGTGCATAAAGCCAACAACTTCACTATTTTTTGTATTTGGTTTGTATATCATATTTCGTAAAATCTGATTTCACCATTTTCATATATTTTGCTCGGATATTTTGAGATCCTGATTTTTGGTAACAAAATTAAAAATTTTAGATAAAATTGCGTGAATTTTTGCTTTGAAAAAGCTGAGATTTCAATCCAATTGAATCATTATTTTTTTGTAACAAATTTGATTAAAGATGATGATCAATAAATCATTTGTAGAAAATTGATAAAAAAAGATTGGGTCTGATATGGGATATTATACCCACAAGGCTAAATCGGTCCGTTGACCAGTTGAGGAGGTCGCATCATGAGGAGACCAAAGAGATCGAGCAGTCAACTAATCGATCGAGCAAGGCTGTCGACCAAAACTATTCTTCAACCGGATGCACGATCGATTAACCTGTTCGAGCAACCTGTTCGACCTCGACAGGTCGGTTACTTCGAGGACTTAACACCACGTTGTTCGGCCTAGCTATAGGCGCGTGTAGGGAGCCTCTGACAGAATTCCAGGAGAATATTTACCCCATGTGAAGGGGACACGTGTCGGGAAGGCAGTGGCGGATAGCAATAACCACCTCTGACAGCATACCCCATGTGCAGGAGGACACGCGTCCAAAGACGATTGGTGCAAACGACAGTGGCGACGGCTACCTCTGACACACGCGTTTGGCGTGTATGGACGGGCAGTTAGGGCAGACAGCTCATCAAGTCCGGGCAGCCCTAGGTCAGGTATCCCACCCCTATATAAAGGGGGTGAGTCTTTCTTC
The DNA here is from genome assembly GCA_902706635.1 of Striga hermonthica. NCBI lineage: Eukaryota > Viridiplantae > Streptophyta > Magnoliopsida > Lamiales > Orobanchaceae > Striga > Striga hermonthica. The sequence goes on along the minus strand of CACSLK010027752.1, from coordinate 2,538,897 downwards.
TTCAACACGATCATTCTATTATTCTTGAGAATTGATTGAATACACACTGACTTAAGCATCGGAGGCTCTTCACCGGAAAACCCCTCCGGTGTGAGAGTTCTTTGTAGGTACACGACGTTCAACCGGCGAGAAGAAAGGCGATTACTCAAGTTCCAGCCGGTCGAGGAGTTTTGTGTTACCAGGGTCAAAACTTTTGACTTACTTCTTTTGGAAATCCATTTAAAGTCTAATGTTGCAATATTTACTTCTCACGCGCATAAAGCCAACAACTTCCCTATTTTTTGCATTTGATTTGTATGTCATATTTCATAAAATATGATTTCACTATTTTTAGATATTTTGTTCGGATATTTTGAGATCCTGATTTTTGGTAACAAGATTAAAAATTTTGAATAAATCGCGTGAATTTTTGCTTGGAAAAAGCTAACCAATTGAATCACTTTTTTTTTGTAACAAAATTGATTTGGTTACTATTCTAAGTCGTAATCGCATCAATATTTGCTGTAAAAATCTGAGATTTCAATTTGTTTAAATCCTTCTTTTTGTAACCAATTTGATCAATTTAGATGGCACGTGTATAGTAAGATATTTAAATAATTTGTGCCCGATTATAAAATTATTCTTTTCTACAAAGTTCGATTTTATTCTCTTTTTTAAGATATTGAAGGATTCCTAACAAATAACAAATCTATTATGTTTGGTAATTGAGAATCTTATACCTTATGTATCTTCTAATAACAAATTGTGTGTACTGTGGCCATTTATGAGTGGGTGCGATATGGCCGATTTGGAGAACAGTTACTTTCAAATTCGGTTCAATACCCATGAAGACGCCGAGCGTGTGCTTGTGGGTGGCCCCTGGATCGTGTCTAAACAATATCAGAAGTATTATCTTCATGTTCAACCGTGGACTGATGATTTCGATGCCTCGTGTAATCAAATTCACTCTCTGGTGATGTGGATTCGCTTGCCGGGAATGCCGGTGCACTTGTACCATAAAAAGTCTTCTGGACGATTGGAGATATAGTTGGCAAGGTGGTGAAGGTTGATCATCAAACGACGGCCCAGTCGAGGGGCAAGTATGCTCGCCCCAGTCGAAGGTTGTGCGAGCTTCGCGATTCGGGGGAAAGTCCAACGCGTGGAATATGAGTTTCTTCCGAATATTTGCTTTCACCGTGCCATATATGGCCATGCCGCGGCCCATTGCCCGGACCGGTCCAGCTCGAGTTCGGGGGAAGAAGAGGCTACAGATGGTACGCATCAAAGGACTGTCCACCAAGTACTGAATGGCGTGCCTGTGGGCGGAACAAATGGCAAACCCATGGCTGACGTGGACAATGCGGGGGTGTATGGTCCCTCGATTGTAGCGAAAACTCGGAACCGGCCTACTAATGGGTGAGGAAAGGGGACAAAGGGCTTGGCCCAAAGCTGGCGGGCAGTGGCGGTGGGAATGGGTCGCGTTTCGATATACTCCGGGATGGTGGCCGGGAGGAAGAGTCCACTTTCACGTTTGGCTTAGGAAAGAGCACACCGGGTCAGTCATCAAGCACCAGTGGGAATGGTAATGGGAAAGCGTCTGAGTGGCAGGATTTTACGGGTAAGGCGAAGAAACGACAAGGGCATACTCACCAGCGTGCGGCCTGTGGGGGTCTTGGGGAATCGTCGGGTACTCATTTCGGGATAAGGGACAAAGTGGTTCAGGGTAGTGTGGCTCAGAGTACTCAAGCCCCGAAAGTACAGTGGGTGAAGGATCAGTGTTCTCTGTTGCAGCCATCTTCGGGGGAAGGGATCCAACCGTTATCTGGTTTGAAGGTGGTACCGGTGTCTTCCACCTTAGATTCGACTAGACATCAGTTGGTCCAAGTGGTAGACCCTCCGGCACAATCTCATCCGGATGCGGAGGTGGAGCTACTAGATCCTGGCGACTCGGGCATGCTGGTGGATAAATCTACCTCCCCCGGGGGTCTTCGAACTTCTCGGCTCAGCCCCTATCCGAGCTCAGGGCAGGGTTGCAGGCAGTTGCCCAAGATATGGATTTTGAAGAAGATGGTGGGACGCAGGTCCCTAGTTCTGTCTAGCAGATGCGGTTATCCGGCCACCTCCTGTTTTTGTTTAATGATGAATTTTGCTTCATGGAAGTGCGGGGTGCAGCGTCTGATGCGTTTCGGCGAGCTTTTCTTGCTTTGAAGCAGCAGTCTACTCCAGATGTTTTTTGTGTTATTTGAGCCACGAATCAGTGGAGTTAGGGCATATTCTTTTATTCGTAGGTGTGGGTATGCTCGGTCCTTCCAGATCGAGGCTCAAGGGTTCTCGGGAGGTATTTGGGTTCTATGGAAGGAAAATGTGGATCTCGAAGTGGTGGAGTGTGATCGCCAGTTCGTGCATGCGAGGATCAGAATGGGGGAGCGGTCGGCTATGTTCTCCTTCATTTATGCCAGCCCTAATCCTCACTTACGAAATTTCTTATGGCCTCGGTTGCAAGGGATAGCGAGACACATGACTTGTCCTTGGATTGTAGGTGGTGATTTCATTTGTCTTCTCCGCGTGTCCGAGAAGCAAGGAGGGTCGGTGAGGAACTGCAATGTTAGTTCGACTTTTGCGGACTGGATTTTTGATAATGATCTTTATGAGCTTAGGACGAATGGGGCACAAGCGACGTGGTTCAGGAACGGGCTCACAGAAAAGCTGGATCGTTGGATTGGCAATGAGGCATGGGCGGCCATGTGTCCCAATAGTATGGTTCTTCATCTTCTTCGGATGCATTCTGACCATACCCCTCTACTAGTTCGCACTGGTAGGGAGCCCCGGGCTACTGGCCTCGTGACTCACGCATGAGAGCTTCGGTTCAGTTGTGGAAAGTGCTTGGTCTGTGAGGAGTTCGTATGAAGCTAAGGTGGAGGCTTTTTCTTCCCAGGCTAGTGAGTGGAATGTTCGTGTGTTCGGGAACATCCTGCGCTGTAAACGTCGGTTACTGGCGCGCATTGGGGGTGTTCAACGGCATCGTGATTATGGTGGGTATCCATTTCTTTCCAAATTGGAAGTGCAATTGAAGAACGACTTGGATACTGTTCTATTATAGGAGGAGTTGTTATTTCTACAGAAATCCCGGAGGGATTGGGTCTTATTTGGCTATCGTAATACCTACTATTATCGCCGACTGGTTAAACATCGACGTCGTAAAAATAAAATTATACCGCTCCAATACACAGATGGTATACAGATTGATGACCCGGAAGTGTTGTAGAGAATGGCAGTCGATTTTTTTAAAAATATTTACTTGGGCCTAGCGGTTGGTTCTCCCGGGCCTCGTCTACCGGGCTCTTTTCCGGCGATGGAGGGAGGCCACGCTTAGGCCATTGCGGCGGATATATCGAACTTGGAGGTGGTTACGGCTCTGCAAAAAATGGCGCCTCTTAAGGCGCTTGGGGTTGATGGTCTGCACGCTTTGTTCTTTCAGCGTAAGTGGCAACATGTGGGGGCATCAGTCTGTGCCCAGGTTGGCGAGATTTGGAGAGGTGGTCGGGTCCCCTAGATCTTTGAATCGCACACTGCTGGTGCTGATCCCAAAGGTAGAGAATCCGACCTCTTTGAAACAGTTTCGTCCCATTAGCTTGCTCAATGTGGTTTACAAGTTGCTGACCGAAGACCTCGCTGAATGGATTAAGCCGGTGCTTCTATCTCTTATCAATCCAGCCCAGGCTAGCTTCGTCCTGGGAAGGCATATTACGGATAATATTATCATTGCTCAGGAACTTATTCATTCCATGCGTGGGATGAAGGGGAAGAAGGGGATGATGGTAGTCAAGGTGGATCTGGAGAAAGCATACGATTTCCTCCGTTGGGATTTTACCCGCGATACTTTGGAGCTGGTGGGGCTCCCGAGCGTCTTTGTTGACGCTATTATGGCTTGTGTCTCATCGGCAACTATGCAGTTACAATGGAATGGTGCCGTCACGGAGGAATTTTTTCCTTCCCGTGGGGTTCGGCAAGGCGACCCAATTTTCCCATATCTCTTTGTCATGTGCATTGAGCGGCTGGCCCACTTGATCGATGCTTCGGTGGCGAGTGGCGAGTGGCGAGTGGTGTCCGATTTCAGTTGGGTGTGGACGGGTCTCGATTCCATATTTAATGTTTGCCGATGATTTGCTCTTGTTTATCGAAGCGACCTCTACATAGGCGACCCTCCTAAAGGCTATTTTACAGCAGTTTTGCATGGCCTCAGGCTTGGAAGTGAGTGAGCCTAAGACTCTTGTTTTCTTTTCTTTTAATGTTGAGGCGACTGTGAGGGCTTCCTTGGCTCAACGGTTAGGATTCCAAGCCGTCGAAAACCTTGGTAAGTATTTGGGCATGCCGGTTATCCATAGTCGGGTGACTAAGTCCACTTATGCTGAGATTGTAGATAAAACCGAAAAGTGGCTTGTTGGTTGGAAGGCTACGACTCTTTCAATGGCCGGTAGGGTAACTTTAGCCCAAGCGGCGGTTAGCTCCTTGCCCTATTTTTCAATGCAAACGACTTCATTACCGTATGGGGTTTGTGATAGCTTGGAGCGTAAGTGTCGTAATTTTGTCTGGGGTGGGACGGATTCCAGTCGCAAGGTCAGCCTCGTTTCTCGGTCGGAAGTTTGTCAGCCAAAGGAGGACGGGGGCTTGGAGATGAAGGATCAACGGCTTATGAACCGTGCGTTACTTATGAAGTTAGTCTGGTCCTTGTTGACGCAACCGCAACTGTTATGGTGTTGGGTGCTTAGGGCCAAATATTCGCTTGTCCCGGGAGAGATGTGCGATGATTTTGTGTTCCCTCACGGCTCGAGTATTCTTCGAGCGATCCGTTGTGCATGAAAAGATACCCTATTCGGGTGTCGTTGGACCGTGGGTAATGGTCGGCAAGCCCGTTTCTGGTGGGACAAATGGATAAATTGCAATGCTCTGCTGATTAGCTATGCGACGGCCCCAGTTCCAGAGGCTCTCCTGGATGCTCCGATTTTGGATTTTGTAACTCCGGCAGGGGAATGGCATTGGTCTATGTTCCAAATATTGTTGCCCATCACCTGCTTGTTGAGGATCGTCGTTGTTCCGCCGCCGAGGGTGGATGCTGGAGAAGATGAGATGTTCTGGGGGTGGGCGGAGGATGACCGTTTCTCCATGAGGACAGGCACACTGATCGCCTGTGGAAAATGATATGGAAATGGGTGAGCCCACAGCGTGTACGAACATTCATGTGGCTCGCGGCCCGAGGTAGTCTCTTGACGAATGTATCACGGTATCGACGACATATGGCACCGAATCCGACTTGTGCGATATGCTTCAAAGAAAGCGAATCGACGTCACATGCACTGAGGGACTGTGAGGAGGCGTCTCGTACGTGGAAAAATATATTGCCTCGACGCTATTGGGGTGCTTTTTTCACGCTGGACATTCGAAGGTGGCTAGCCGAAAACCTTAGTGGTGATTTGAGTCGGGCTCGAGATGACTGGTGTTCGTTGTTTGGTCTTACGACATGGCGACTATGGCGATGGTGGAACCTCAAGCTCTTTCAAGCATTCGACGTCCCTATGGATCATAGACTGAGCGGGGTGTTTTCTTTGTTGGAGACGACGAGATGCGTCGTGGTTGGAGGTCGGGTCGTTGGTGCACAGGCTGCTCGGGAAAGACATTTGGTCTCGTGGTCGGGACCGGAGGACGGAGTGCTTAAAGTCAATACTGATGGGAGTTTTGATCCGTCGGGCATGGTTAGTGCGGGTGGAGTGATTCGTGACTCCGAGGAGAATTGGGTTCATGGGTTTGTGATGAATATTAGATTATGTTTGACTATCGGAGTTGAATTGTGGGGATTGTTCCAGGGCCTTCTTCTCGCGTAGGACATTGGAGCTCGTCGTCTCACTGCTGAGGTTGATAATAAGAGTGTCATCGAGATCATATTCCACGAGCGGTGTAGTGGGCCGCATGGTGGCTTAGTGAAGGGCATTCTTGATCTTCTTCGTCGTCAATGGAAGTGCACATATCTCATGGCTATCGGGAAGCCAATTGCGTGGCCGATTACCTCGCTCTCTAGCGGCGAAATGTCCAGGAGGTTTGCAACGATTGGAGAGCCCCCCGCCGGGGGTGAACATGTGGCTACATCACGATAGGTTGGGCGTAGCTCTTCCTATGAATGTTTTGATCTAGGCATTCTAGGCTTTGCCTCCATTTCTTGTAAAAAAAAAAATAAGCAATCAAAATTAGATTAATCCACTTATGGCTAAATAAATAATGGGCCGATTCTATCCATTTTAACCATAGGGCCAATCCGTGAAAAAAATATGGCTAATTTTTTTATTTACCACAAGAATATAAATATATTGCAAATGTACGAACTGTTATATTTTATTAACATTCATACCAAAATGAAGTGCATTTATTTGGTGCTCAATTGTAAACTGCCGATATCAAAGGAATTTATTTTCCTACAATCACTCCCATATAGTAATCAGTTGGAGAAACAAAAAGAAGTGGATATGGATCATCATCATCTTAAGGCGCTGTTTATTTTTTTCCCAACTTGAATTTCAAGTGTACCATCTCTCTCAAAATATAGGAAACACATGACAAAAAATATATACAAAATATACACGATCTTTTCGTAATATACATGTACCAGCTTATACAGAATATATACATATAACATATACAGAATATACACGTATTAGTTCATATCAAACACAAAATATACGATCTTTTCGTAATATATATAATATACCGGATTAATTTATACATAATATATACAGAGTATATTGAATATATACGTCATATATACACAACATATACTGTCATCATCAGTTTACAAAAAAAAAAAAAAAGATAAAGAAAGCTGAACGCGGAGCCTCTCTGATACTTCGACCATGTAACTTCTCTCACTCTCTCAATCTCAAACAGCCTCTCTGATACTTCGACCTTCATCCACACCTCCGCCTCCGTCTGCCTTTGATAATCGAGATCGACCTTCGCCTTCGTCCTCCGCCTTCGAGAATCGATACCGACCTCCGCCTCCGAGAATCGAGCTAAACTCTCGCCTCTGCCGCCGGTGTCCACCTTCGAGAATTGAGCCCACTTTCCCTGTCATTATCGAATCCCGTTTTCTTTGTCTCCATCGATCTCTTTTTTTACAGTTTTTTTTTCTTTCTTTTTTTTTTTCTTTTACAGTTTAAAAGTTATTATAGTAGGTTTTTAATTGGAGAGAGAAAATTTAATAGCTAGTATAATTGCAAAAAAAGTTAAAAGATTAGTAAATGTGCAAATAAAATTGTTTTGAATGGTAGCTGGTGTAATTTCCTCAAAATATTTAGCCTACTAATATTAACTTATTTTTTTACAAGCCCAATTATATTTTTTAGTTTAATTTAATAATTCTAATCTTTTGAAATATGATTTTAAATGCATAGAGTCCTAAATATACATATTTATAGTTTAATTTATGTAAATTTATGGGCAATACATTGAAATTATTTAACTAACATACAATGTGCATATCGAAAATTAAAGTATATAAAGCATTGACATTCTTTATTTGATAAACAAATAAACATCAAATGCTTTTTTTAACTAGTCTAAAAATGTATATAAATCAACTGTGCAAATAATCTATATAGTATAGGAAATTTATATTCACTCATATAAATGAACACTATACTCATTTGATATTGTTCTAAAAAATTGAGCAGATAAAAACTAAATTTGCTAAATTGTATTTCCCAAAATTGAATTACATTAAATTTAACCATATTATGATCTTTGTAATTGATTCCATTTTTATATATAATGTAAATTATTATCCTTTTTTTTATTGATTCAATTTTTATATCTATATACATTAAAAGATGCTGATGAAATAATCTAAAATAGTAACTTTAACTTTATAATTAAATTGGTTGGCTTACTATTAAATAAAATATAGTAAAAATTACTTTAATATTGACAGAAAAATTAAAATTAATTTATACCTACCTGTTGTAAATTGTTCAATCTGATTTATAGCACGACGTTCTATATAAACAAAGTTGTATTATTTTGAAAATTGTTTTGTAATAATTTTTGCAGTAAAAAATGGATTCTTCCTATTAATCATGGATCACTGCAATTCTTATTCTTTTGGTAACAAACTATACAAGATGTCTTCAAAAACGTCTATTAATTATATTCCGTTTTTAAAAATATTATGTGAATATGCACGATAAGATTGCAAATATAATTACAAAATAAAAATTGATAATCAATCATGAAAATTTTATTATGATATTTATCGCAATGTTACAATTGAATCTTATTTATCAACATTAATAACAAATCACGGTGATTCCTTATTTATTTGTTATCAACCATATACTGATAAATTTTGATCGTATTTCAAAAAATTATTCAATCGAGATGATTAGTTTAGTTTCCTTTGTTTATCAATAATGCAACTATTTATATTTTTCAGGAATTATATATCCAATTTTCAAATATATAAAGAGATATTTAACAATTTATCTTTAATATTTGTTGTTAATATTTATTTAGTACGTATAAATTCGAATAACTTGAAAAATTCTGGGTTTCATTTTAATAATTTTGAAAAAAAAAATGCAGCCATTCATAGATTCAATTTCCACCCCCCAAGACAAGATAAATTTTAAAAAACAAACAAACACATTGTTGGGAGAATACTACCATCCATTTAGAGAGGATGGTTCCGTTATGCATTTTAGCGGGAGATATATATATATCCGTTATCCGTTCGAAAACAATAAACTCTATATGTTAGGCATATTTACATATCTTTAGTACGAAAACAATAAACTCTAAATGTTAGGCATATTTACATATCTTTAGTACATATCCATATGACTCATCATTAGTGCCCATTTTTTAATCAAATACATCAAAATTTGAAATACAAAAATAAATACATACGCATGCATAACCTATTTGCCCTATATCGGTTTTCAATTTAAAAGAATACTGAATCTCAAATAAACCGAACAAACAACATTTATTTTTTGTTGTTGATATCACCATAATATTATATAGTATAATTTTCAAAAAATATATCAATCTTAATATGCCCACTACTTATGTGGCATGCACACATTGGTGATGTTAATGTGTTAAAAAAAATATATCACGAATGTATGCATGCTACATAAACGGTGGGCATATTAACATTTTCCTACCGTGGGTAGGGGAGAATTATATATCTAAAAGTAAACAAATGTACATAAAAATTATTTAATTTGACAGTCTTCTCCATCAGATGGGAATTATTAACAGTAGCCAAAAGCCATGGAGGTTTGGGATTTAAAGAAATCAGTCTCTTTAATGAGGCACTCCTAGTCAAGCAGTTGTGGAGATCTTGGTCGAAGGTTAGGCCACGCCTGCAACAAGGTCTGATGGTGGAGGTTAGAGATGGAAAATCACTGAAAGTGAGTGACCATAACTGGATTCCAGGGCTGAGATTGAGGGGTCCTCTGCTGAGAGCTCCTTATAGAGGACTGGACATTGGGGTGAATGAGCTGGTAGCTGCAAGGGGATATCACCATCTTCATCCTCATAATATTCCAGGGCTGAGATTGAGGGTTCAACATTAATGTTTAGCTGCATGCCTTTGGTTTAGGTTTGGTCCTTTTGTTTTGTTTGGCTAGGTTACATTGTGGTATTATGTAACTGTCCCTGGTATTTGTCGTCGGCTTTGTTATGTTTTTTGTAATCAAACCTTGATTGTAATTGTTGTTATGAGAAATCCTATCGTTCTGATAAAAAAAA
>CACSLK010027752.1:2503704-2529108 GCA_902706635.1 Striga hermonthica | reverse complement strand
AAAAAAAAAAAAAAAAGACAGTCTTCTCCATCAGTTATCTGATCTTGTGCAATGTTTTTATTAAAATTATCCTCATTTTTTAGGTGTTTGAAAAATTCTTGGTCTGTCAGTTTTCAATTTAAATAAATACATATTCTTCTTCTTATTATTATTATTTAAAAAGTTCGAGTAACATCATTCCCGTTTTGTGACTAATGAATGTATTATCCACAAATACTTGAATTGCTGGGCCGTTTCTCTCGAATCGGGTTGCGTCTCCTTGATCGTCGGTACCTGCAAAGCACGCCGGGGGTGGTCCCGGCGCGAACACTCCGACGCTCAAGTCAGTGATGGTCTAGAGAGAAAACGACAGAGTAACGAGATAGCTCGTGAATGTGTGTTGTGTAAAATGAATGAACCTGCTCCCTTTTATAGGAGAAATTTGGAGAGTCCAAGTGGGATAAGAAGTCTTTCTTGTGTGAACTACTTAATTAGGTCAAGAATATCCTGAATTGCAAGAGTCCTTGTCGCTAACAACTCCTTCGTAACTTGATCCCGAAGCCATCTTCGGGTTCTAGTCCCTTCGACGGCATATGAGGGCCGCCGAACACACGAGGTCGTCGGGCACCTCCCAAGGCCGAGCACCCGCTAAAGGCCTCGCGCCGAGCACTCACCCACGCCGGGCACTCGCCATACCGGATGATGTCGCGCCAGTCACTTTATCCCGACCACCTCCAATGCCGAGCACTTGAGGGGTGCCGAACACCGTGCGACGCCGAGCAATCCCAACCGCCCGACTGCCATAATGCTTAGCCGGTCCTCTCCATATTGACAATGATGACCGGGTCACGACCGATTCCTCACGAGCAACTACTAACAACCACATCATCTAGCCCCCCCCATTCCTTAGACAAGTTGAACTTATTGTAAGGAATGTGTTGGTATGGCTTGTATATTGACAAAGGAAGGAGGCAGGTTGATGCCTGCGAGCATAGCGGAGCGAGCGTAGCGAGGGAAGTGGAGCGACCGAGCGGGGACAGAGCCCTCGCGGTACGGTATGATATTTTTAAGTCAATTTATACCTTGTAGGATCATTGCGATACCACGCGCCGCATAATCTCGAGCACCAATGCTGGTGCCGAGCACTTGCTCACGCCGAGCACTATGCCGAGCACCCCAATGCCGAGCGCCCACTGCCAAGTGCCTTGCCGCGCCGGGCACTTCACTGCACCGAGTACCTGCCCAGCCAATCTCTCATGACGAGCACTTGCAGTCCTACGCACCGAGATGCCGAGCACACCATAATGCCGACCACTTGAGCCGACGACCACCGACGCACCGAGCACCCTGACGCCGGGCACACACCTTAGCCGAGTGTCGCAGTGTCGATCACTCATGCGATGTCGAGCACTCGCCGAGCTCTTAAGGGGACGCCGAGCACTTGACAACGCCGAGAACCCCACGACGAACACCCCTCGCCGAGGGCTCCCTCACGCCGGTCACTTCTCTGTCGAGCACTCCGCTGTCGGACCCGCCAAGCATTCTATGACGCCGAATACTCTGGAGTGCAGAGCACTAAAGAGTGCCGAACACTCGTGGATACCGGGCTCACGAGGAGGCCGAGCGCTCATCCTTGTCGAGCACCCCATGACGCCAGTCGACGCCGAACACTTCACTACCAAGCCCCACCCGACGCTAATGCCGAGCACCAACACCCCATGGCGAATACCAATGCCGAGCACCTATAGATGTCGAGCTCTGATAGCCGCCACGCCAAACACCCCCGCGTCGAGCACTCGTTAAGTCTACGCGTCGAGTCGGGGAGTCGCATTGTCCTCTATGTCTAGCACCTCGTTAAGCCACTGATGTCGAGTACTCATGGTCGCGCGGGGTGGCGCCCACCTGCCGAGCCAACAACAATGCTGGGCGAACCACGCGGTGTTGAACTCGCGTCGGGCCGTACAGTGCGAAGCCAAGATGCTTATGCTACCTCACCTTAACAACATCCCTACCTAACTTAGACCACATAATTGATTTTTGCTTTCCTTACCTCACCCTCCTCTCCTTCCATCATCATATCATATACCAACACCAACCATCACATGTCACACCCATCACATGTTTTCCTTGGGGAACTCAATTGGCTTCTTCCTCAAGCCTTATTCTCAACCATAGATCAAATTTTGAATCAAGGGCCAAGATGACCCAAGACCATCAAACCCTAATTCCCCCATCTATAAATACTCCTTTTCTTCCTCCTCTTCATTTATCACCTCTCAGAATTCCTCTTCTCCCTCTTTACTCCATAATTTCTCTCACTAAAAAAGGAAAGCTTACCATATTTCTTCAATATCCGGCGATATAGATCCCGACGAGTGCACGTCTTCGCCGACCACGCGCCGTCTCGACGATCTCGCACTCGCGCCGCTCCAACGACCTCGTCTTTCGCCGACCACACGACTAGCTCCCCGTTGACGAACTTGTACCGGTCCGACAACCTACCAGTCACATCGTCGACGCATTCCACCGACGGACTTGAGCCCCGCCGACCACTCGCTATCCTTCGACGACCGCGTGCACCCGGGTCGACGCCGACCACGTACCGACGCCAAGACATCCTACGAGCTCGCGACCCCCTTTCATCGACTTCACACCCCGTGCTTACCTTGTCTCATTCCTTCTATCATGGCGGCATCGGCATCTTTCATGGGTATGCTCACTCTGTCTCATTTTGTTTTTGCTCGTAAAAATCATCTATGTAGTGCACCTTCTCATGATGTTCGTATTTTTTGTTTTATTTCTTTGTCATACTCCTCGCATTGTACCGTTACTTCATCTTCGCACCCCTCTAGAACAACCTACCTCTCCAACCCACAATAGCTCTTCCTCTACGAGCCATACCACTAGCTCTTCCTCTTCGGGCACCACTAGTTCCACCTCTTCGGGTACCACTAGTTCGTCATCCCACTCGCCTTCACACTCTTCACCCAAAGAGCCAACTTTCAATACCTTAGCTCTTCTGGGCTCGACAACCCCTCCCAACACCAAAGCAAAAGAGACTGTCGTCCTACCCCAAGCCATGTCTACCAACCCCGTCTCTTCATACACGGATGTCCAAATAGCCCTTCTCACCAAAAAAGTTGAATTACCGAAAGGTTGGAAACTTAGAATCCCCAAACCTGAGGACTCGTTTGATAGCCCCCCACCCGGCTATCATAGCTTCTACCTAGACCAAGTAAGTGCGGGGTTGAGATTCCCCCTACACCCCGATCTACTCCGTCTAGGCCGATTGTACGGGGTACCTCCGAACCTACTACCTCCCAACTTGATTCGTCTCCTTATTAGCTTCATAATGGTGTGTCGAGCCCGCCTCGACTATCTTAACACCGAGCTATGTTTCTATTGTATTTGTCTTAGAAATCCGACTGGCGCCCCATATCTCATGCGCCGCAACTGTACCCGTTTCATTGACCAACCCCAATCAAAGTCACACAATTGGAAAAATAAATTTTTCTTCGTGCGTCCCTCTCCCGATTCCATCGACTTTCCTCCCTTAGCCCCGAATCAGTGTAAGAACCCGAAACACAAGACCGCATACGATACCATCATCGAGCAGTGAAATAAGCGCCCGCTTTTTATAATGAAGTTGACTACTAATGATCAACTCCTCCAGCATTTCCAACTATCCAGACGCGTCGCCGACCCCGTAGATGACATAGGTAGGGTTGGGCACCCAAGTTGCCGTCATATTTCTCTCATTCTCTTTTGCGTTAATCATGTGCATATAATTGGTTTACTTATACGTGTATCTCTCTTGTTTTTACATAGGAGCTCCTCAAGACCGTGGCCGCACCCCCCACGACCGTGACCACAGCTTCTACTGAGCCCTCATAGAAGGTGCCAACTCCCCCTGAGAGGTTGACCACCCCGGTGGTCGATCCCTCCAAGGGCAAGGCTCCTTTACGCTCTCTTCCGCGCGTCTACCCCCGCGAACACCCGGGGAAGACCTTCTCGACCAAACGCAAGAGGCTTAGATCTATGGAGGATCCCAAAGCATCCTTGAGACGGCTGAACAAGGTCGCCGACAACAACGACGCCTCCGTGACCAGCTCCTACCTTGTTGACATCTTCCTGTGAGGCGAGACCACTAGATGGCCCACCAAGGTGGACCGAGCCGGCGCTATCACTTACCACCTCGGATTGGTACGTGTTTCCCACCCTAAACTCCTATTCAATAAACAAGTGTTGCAAAATTTATATATATATGACTCATCCTCTGCTTCAAATAGGCTCTGGCGGGCATGGCCCCCCTTGTAACGCCCAGATTTTTATATTTCTATTTATGGAGCTCGACTATATTTCCATAAATATTAAGTTTCTAAATTTGATGCATTATTTATATTTATTTGCATTAAATTAAATAATTAGTATTAAAGTCTGAGCCATGGATTATTTATCTGATTTTAATTATTAAAGTCAGATTTAATTAGCCCAAGTGTCGGTTGTATTTTTACAAACCGTGCCTTGAATTATTCGAGCCCAATCAATTTTGAGCGGACCCAATTATTTTAGCCGACCCATTTGAGTTAAATCAAGCCCAAGTCCAATTTTATTTTAGTCTATTTTAAAATTGAGCATATAGTTGATTTCAAATATGGACCCATTATTAGTGTTTACTTTGACCGACTAATTTTGTCAAAGTACGATAAATTTAATTAAACCGAGGATTTAATTTTTAGTCCATATCTAATTTAATTTCGAGCCCAAGTGTTGGGATTTCTCTAGCCCGGTTTTAAGATTTTATTAAGCCCGAGCGTTAGTAATTTTAGAAGCCCAATGTTGGGCCCAAAATGCCACTCAAACCCTAGTTTTCCTACACATACTATATATAACATCATCCTCATCCTAATTTCCACATTTTCCACTATTCATCTTCTTCCACATCAAAAACCCTAGCCACCATCTTCTCCACCTTCATTATTTCCGGCCAGCCACCTGCTCCGGCGAACTGCCGCCGTCCGGCAACCAGAACCACGCCACCTCCTTGCCGGTTCGCAGCTCACTCGCAGCTCTCCTTCTCACACCTCGGCCGCCCAAAGCTCCACCTTCGCGCCACCTGTAGCTCTTTTTCGGTGAGCCCGCAGTCGCGTCGGCGACGAGCACTGCCGCCATCGACCTCGTGTCGCGCCTTCTCTACGCCGATAGTTCGTAACCACCAAGTCCCAGCTGGTTCAGCCCGTTCCAACCCTTCACGACGTCCACGTCGCAACTCCTTCCCGTCGAACCACCGGCGCGAGCTCTCTCCTCCGACCAGTTAAGCCGCCGTCGCAATTCCTCCACGCCGGTTAACATCACGTTCATGCGCCCTGCCACAGAACCGAGCCGGTACAAGCTCGGCCAGCTCACCTCCGAACCGAGTCCGCGTCTCCTAAGCCACTTGACCGAGTTCGGCCTGATTCCGGCGAGTTGACGCCGGAAAACAAGTCCTCATCGTGAACCGCGATCGGTTCTGTGACCAGCGGGCCTCCACGCGCCTGAACCGTCCCAGCCATCCTTCAAACCGACGCGATCTACCACTCGCCGATTCAACTCGGCCTGACTCGTCCGAGTCGCCCCTAACTCGGACCCAGTCAACTCGGACATAGTTTACCAGCTTCACATTTACTCCGGTTCAACCCGTTTGAGCAACAACGACCCGATTTCGCTTCACTGATTCCTTTTCCTTAATGCTCTCGACTTTTTGACCTCCGAGTCGAGCCGATTTGAGGTATAACGGCTTGAACTTGACTCCATGAGCTTGGATGTGATTATAAGATATTATAAAAAATCAAGAATTTGATGATTTGAGTGATTATTGAATTAATTGGGACATACGAGCTTAAAGCTATTTTTTGGGACTTGTTAAATTTGATAAATCATAATTAATTGTCTTGAGGATTAGGTAAAAATTTGAGATTTTTCGGTCGTCGTTTGATAGGTAAACGAGCCGGTCAAATGCGTTGACCGGTCGTAGCGATCTTTAGTTGACTGAGTTAGGAGTTGACTTTTGACTTGAGATGTTGACCATAGACTATAGGAATACTGAGGATGCTACGATTCAAATTTTATAAATTTTAGATGTCGTTTGACTTAGTTATAAAAATCGGGACTTTAGATATTAATGCCGTAAAAATAAAATATTAATTTGATTGAGATTTTAGCTGCGGTTGTGGATTATAGATTTATTATAAATCACATAGAATGTGTATATTAAATATCGGCCTTAATTGAGTTAGGATTTTCTGGAATCAAAACCCTAGTTTTATCCGGTTTCGATAACCGGGTATTTTTCCGGATCCAATTATAATTGTCTGAACCCTAGTACCGCCTGAATAATTATTAACCGTCGTATCGTCAATTTGTAATGTGCCTCGTCGTCTTGCGCCCGTGACCGTCTCTCGTCCAACCGTTGGAGCCGAACCGCCGAGTGCGTGCCCGTGCACCGAGTCCGAGTCAACCCCCGAGTGCGTGCCCGAGCACCAAGTCCATTCGACCTACCGTCTACGCGCCATTCCGTTAGTCGTGGTCCAAGCACGCCCCTGCGTCAGTGACCGTGGCACCGTTTCAAACCCGTGCATCGGCTAAGCCGTGTCAGTCGGGTTTGTGCCAGCCCGAGTTGCCACGCCGAACCCGGACAACGGTCAAACCGAGCTGCACATAGTTAAGCGAATGATCGACTGGCTCCGGGTGAGCCGTCGGTCCAGTTCAATCGAACCAGTTCAGGCAGGTCGGATGGTTCGTAGAGAATTTCAGATATATATTTCAGATAGAATTTCAGAGATAGAATTTCAGATCTATATTTCAGATAAAGTTAAGATTCCAGATAGATTAAAGATTCAGATATAGTTTAGATTCCAGTCAGATTAGATTTAAGTCAGATTTTAGTTCCAGACTTAGAAATTTTTCAGAGAACTCTAGAAAGCCTCAAAGACGATAATATTTTCAAAATCAGCTCGTAAATCCTTAAAATGATTTTTAAAGCCGAGTGAGCGAACCTAGATATATAAGATATTAAAGATTTGAGTTTTATTCTGATCCTAGTACTTAGAATATTTCGTTCAATATATTTTGTAGCTTGAGGAGAGTCGAGCCTCCATCAGCTACCCATTTCAGATATTTCAGCCTTTGCATTCGCCAGTTTCCAGGTGGGGACCACGTACTGTGTATTTCATCGCTTTTAATAATTTACCATGCCTTATATCTATATGAGATTAAATTGAAGGACTCAGACGGATGAGTGATCCCGTCTTGGTCAATATTTCAGTATTTCAGTTATGACTTGGATGTGTGTGATTAGGGCCCGTCCTAAGTCTAGTGTCCAGATGGGGTGATTAGTGCCTTTCTTGGATTTCTGTGGGAGGGGACCCCCAGAGTGTGCACATGAGTACCGGTTTACCGTTAGTCCCATAGTCAGACCAGTTTATTCATATATATGTTGATTCCATAGTTTATTATTAATTGTGCTGAGTATATCAGTGCCGGTCCCGGCGGAGCACCGTTGATTCCTTTGTGCTCACGCCTCCCCACTACCCTCTTTTTCAGGTGACGGAGTCCCGCGTGCAGCGTGAGCCGGATATGTGGTGGTGGTCATCAGTCATGATATTTGTGTTATGTCATGTTTTGAATTGTTTGAATTAATTATGCTTTATTTATGTTCGCTTGCTGCATGTTTGTCTCGATGTTTGAATTTATATTTGCTTCCGCACTCTAGAACAATATTTCAGAATTTCAGACTTGAGTTTCAGATGTCAGATTTCAGACTAGTATTTCAGATGTCAGATTATGTCAGATTTTCAGAATATGCATGTGTTGTCTGGTATTATTCATGGCCTTAATTCTAGAATGCATTTACTTGGTCGCATGCATGATAGATTAAGAGATAAAGATATAAGATTAAAGTTGAGTAGCACCCCATGTTTTAAAGTTAAAGTATTTTCGAAAAATTAATAAGAGTTTTCGAAAATTAAAGCAGTGCTTTCCAATTATAGCGCGAAAAATTTACTCTGATTTTAGTAAGTTTAGGCGGGGTGTTACAGTTGGTATCAGAGCCACTTAGTGGTTCTGTATACTAAAATTTCAATGAGATATGACCACACCACGCTCACGCCACGCCGACTCCGAGGTACGTCACCTGTACAGCTTTTATTTGCGAATTCATATTTAATTATATTCAGATTATTTCAGGGGCGTTAGATCTATCCTTCAATTAAGATTTGAGAATTCTAGTCAGAACTCTAGTAAGAACTTAGAAGATTTTAGTGTAACCGGAACTCTAGCCAAGCTAGGTGTTTTTGGAATTCAATAAATTATTAAAGTATAGTGTAGTTATTTATTAATCGGCTATACTATTTCAGTCAGAATTTCAGCAGAGTCTGTTATTTGTACGCTCTTCCGTTGACTTTTCGGAGGACGGAGCGGAATATAACTCTAGTAACAACCTCGATTATGTTGTGGGCAAGTACATTTTTCTACGTATCGAGGATAGTCGTGGTGATATATTAGCGCCATAAGATCGAATTCAAACCTTAGAATTAAGACTGAGTAAATTCTACATTCCAGTAAATTTTGCCAGAAATGGCAAAACCCAACAAGCAATAGCTGACCCAGGATCAACAAAGAGGAGGAAATGCCAGCGCCTACGCTCGTCACCACTAGAAGCAGAAGTCCAGAAGACTCAAGAAGATGCATGTAGTTTAATTATCTCCATTCTGTGAACTCGCAATACTTTTGTTGCGGGAATTTCTTCATATTTCAAAACTCCGTTAACATTCAAGTTGAGACCGAAATTTCAGTGCATTTCTAATGTAAGCAAAGAGCGAGTTATTTCTATAATTTGACACTTGCGAAAGTTAGATTATCGCGTCGATAGATTGCAACACATAGATAAAGTAGTGGACTTTCCATTGCTTGAACTATGTGAGTTTTAAGTTAAGTTATAACTCTAGAGGTTACCTCACTTGAGTTGGCAAGAGCCTTTCAGCTAGTATAAGAAGTAATAGTTTTTCAATGTATAAAAGTCATAGATTCGGGTAAGTCCTGGAGGCTTGAAATAAAAGCGATGAGTCCGAGAGGAATCATGGAGGCTTGAAGCGGAACCATAGCAGATATTTTTCCATATGAGGTGATCTCTAGTAGTTAGAGAAAGAGGAGACCCAGTTTAGAGTAAACTAGAGCGAGGATTGCACGTTGAGTCATGTTTTGACTCCGTCACCCAAGGAAGTTCCAATAGTATGAGAATACTCAGATGACAGTTCACAGAGAATTTAATGAAAGCCGAGTGGAAGTCGAGATAGCATGTTTAAGAAGACGAAGACTTATAAATTTTGCATACCTGTGCCGAATGCCACAACTCTCGAGGTTGAAGTTGTGGGCAGATGGACGATATGCCGATAGGAAAATTCTAGAAGCCATGAAGAGAGAGAGAGAGAACACTTCACTGATAATGTCCCGAGAGTTACTATTGTTCGAAATCACGCGTACGTATTTTCAAAATGTTGCCAAGAAGACCACCTGACCGACAAATAAAATTCGATTGACCTGATGATGGAGAAGGACTAGTGTCAAAAGCGCCAAGCCGAGAGAATCCAAGAAGCTGCAAGAGCTGAAGACCCAAACGCCAAGAAGCTGCAAGAGCTAAAGACTCAGACTCCAAGAAGCTGCAAGAGCTGAAGACCCAGACTCCAAGAAGCTGTAAGAACTGAAGACCCAGATCCGAATTGTAAATTGTTGGACCAAGGGCGTCACTTTAGGGTGCGCCCGATGGTTCGTGAAGAAGGAGATGTGCACCAATTACCAAAAGTTATATAGACTCAAGAAGGAGAGTAAGTACTCACCTTTGGGAGTCAAAAAGTTGTCGACCCATGCGACAAGACAACAAGTTCCAAGATTGAACTTGAAGCTCGGACATACTCTATGGGAAGTTGAGGAGCACGAAGCCTCAAGATCAAAAGGCGCGAGAAAGTTGAGATGATGAAGTCATCTCTAAGTACTAGTGGTGTATGACATCACTAGCTTTATATTAAACGTTGAGGGAAGAAAGAACAGAAAAGCCTCAACATTGAAATTTTAAGTACCCTTGGGTAAATTTTACCCATATAAGTAGTGAGACCCTCGATTTTTATCAAGAAGAAGTTAGATCCAGTAGTAGTGCGCCGAGTTAACTCAGCACCGCAGTACCGTGAAGCCACCAGCATAAGACGTGGATACGACTGTGTTATGACTGCAGGCGACGCTGACGCCGCAGGTACATCGCACGCAGGTATAGCATGCAAGTGTTCCGCGCCCGTGGGCCCCGGGTAGTGGGTAAGCCGCATGCAACGTACCGTGTGCAACGTACCGCATTGTCAGGAGCCGGGTCACAGCAAGTCGAACCACAATTGCTAGTTGTTCTCGTCAATATTACAGATCGATGGACGATCAAAATGCTCAGATGCTTGCGTTTTGAACGACAGTTTTATTCGAAAGTGCGATTTTCTACTGAGATAGTTGATAAATGTCGATTGGTATGACATTGTATGATTTAGTACGGACAAGTGTGGATCGCTGACGTACAAGAAAGAAATAGCGAGAGAAAGATTCTCGGTCAATAGTAGACCAACAGACAATAGAGAAGAGATCAGCAATCCATGCTAAGACTAAAGCAACCCTGAACCGACGAAAGTCGCATACATGCCAGCCACAGAAAGACTTTCAGACCAATGTAAACGACAAGATGACCCGAGGGTCACAGTCCCAAATGAGCAACAACTTAGTTACCCCAGTCATTTTCAACATATAGCCGAGACGGCGAGTTAAGCCTAACGTTTGAGGCTTTGTCGCCGAAATTCTCGGGAAAGGTTGAGCAATTTTTTTCCCACGTCTCGAATTCGAAAAGATGTGCTCGAACTCGAACACGTGGAAGCCATAGATGAGCCTCACGTTGATCCGAGTTGACCCGTGAGATAGTGACTACGACCATTATTGGCAGAAGGTACGTTAGTCAGAGAGTCGAGAAGTAGGTCTCTCTGAGTCCAGGAGTGTCGCAGTAGCTAGGGAGATGCTGCTAAGAGTATAGATGAGCTTCTTTGAAGTTCCCTAGTATAGTTTCTAAAGTTTTGTCTTGGATTTTATCTAAGGCACATAGTGAGATTTTAGCAAGTTGCCATGACGAACGAGTACCAGCGAGACCGGCCAATACCGGTACCGCCCTATTACAGTATCTAGACAAAGACCCCAGTTTCGTGCAACCATTAGAGGCTTCGTTGTGGAAGTGGGAGCGTTACCATGGATTTCATTACGGGACTACCCAAATCAAAAGAGCAGCTCGATGTGGTTTGGGTAGTTGTGGATCGACTGGCAAAGTCGGCCCGCGTTTGCCCGTGAGGATGACGATAACCATGGAGCAGTTTTTCAGTATTTACATCTGTGGGATTACTCAATTCCACGGAGTATCCGAGACCATAGTGTCAGTCTGAGATCCCTATTATATAGGCTCATTCGAGATCCTCGATCGAGTGGGCGAGGTAGTATGCAGTTTGGCGTTGCCACCCGGGCTTCCGGGTGTGCATGACGTCTTTTACGCTTCGATGTTGAGAAATTACGTGCATGATCTAAGGCACGTGTTGAATTACAGAAAGCTCGAGGTCAAGCAGAACCTGATTTACGAGGAGCAGTCAGTAGCGATTTTGGACCGAAAGGTCCAACAGCTGAGGAATAGAGATATATCTCTAGCCCGCGTTCGCTAGAGCCGCCATGGCGACCCGAGGCCGATGCCACTTGGGAGCGAGAGGATGAGATCCGCGCTCGCTATCAAGAGTTTCAGTTCTGATTAGTAATATGTACTTTTCGATTCCTAGTTTCTAGTCGAATCGGACTTATGTTTAGTTTTAGCATTTCCGAGGACGGAAATATTTTAAGGAGGATAGATTGTAACACCCAGATTTTTATATTACTATTTATGGAGCTCGACTATATTTCCATAAGTATTAAGTTTCTAAATTTGATGCATTATTTATATTTATTTGACTTAAATTAAATAATTAGTATTAAAGTCTGAGCCATGGAGTATTTATCTGATTTTAATTATTAAAGTCGGATTTAATTAGCCCAAGTGTCGGTTGTAGTTTTAAAAACCGTGCCTTGGATTAATCGAGCTTTTGTTTAAGCGAATCAAAGCCGAATAATTCAATTATTCGAGCCCAATCATTTTTGAGCGGACCCAATTATTTTAGCCGACACATTTGAGTTAAATCAAGCCCAAGTCCAATTTTATTTTAGTCTATTCTAAAATTGAGCATATAGTTGATTTCAAATATGGACCCATTATTAGTGTATACTTTGACCGACTAATTTTGTCAAAGTACGATAAATTTAATTAAACCGAGGATTTAATTTTTAGTCCATATCTGATTTAATTTCGAGCCCAAGTGTTGGGATTTCTCTAGCCCGGTTTTAAGATTTTATTAAGCCCGAGCGTTAGTAATTTTAGAAGCCTAATGTTGGGCCCAAAATGCCACTCAAACCCTAGTTTTCCTACACATACTATATATAACATCATCCTCATCCTCATTTCCACATTTTCCACTATTCATCTTCTTCCACATCAAAAACCCTAGTACCATCTTCTCCACCTTCATTATTTCCGGCCAGCCACCTACTCTGGCAAACTGCCGCCGTCCGGCAACCAGAACCACGCCACCTCCTCGCCGGTTCGCAGCTCACCCGCAACTCTCTTTCTCACACCTCGGCCGCCCAAAGCTCCACCTTCGCGCCACCTGCAGCTCTTTTTCGGTGAGCCCGCAGTCGCGTCGGCGACGAGCACTGCCGCCATCGACCTCGTGTCGCGCCTTCTCTACGCCGATAGTTCGTAACCACCAAGTCCCAGCTGGTTCAGCCCGTTCCAACCCTTCACGACGTCCACGTCGCAACTCCTTCCCGTCGAACCACCGGCGCGAGCTCTCTCCTCCGACCAGTTAAGCCGCCGTCGCAATTCCTCCACGCCGGTTAACATCACGTTCATGCGCCCTGCCACAGAACCGAGCCGGTGCAAGCTCGGCCAGCTCACCTCCGAACCGAGTTCGCGTCTCCTGAGCCACGCGACCGAGTTCGGCCTGATTCCGGCGAGTTGACGCCAGAAAACAAGTCCTCATCGTGAACCGCGACCGGTTCTGTGACCAGCGGGCCTCCACGCGCCTGAACCGTCCCAGCCATCCTTCAAACCGTCGCGATCTACCACTCGCCGAGTCAACTCGGCTTGACTCGTCCGAGTCGCCCCTAACTCGGACCCAGTCAACTCGGACAGAGTTGACCAGCTTCACATGTACTCCGGTTCAACCCGTTTGAGCAACAATGACCCGATTTCGCTTCACCGATTCCTTTTCCTTAATGTTCTCAACTTTTCGACCTCCGAGTCGAGCCGATTTGAGGTATAACGGCTTGAACTTGACTCCATAAGCTTGGATGTGATTATAAGATATTATAAAAAATCAAGAATTTGATGATTTGAGTGATTATTGAATTAATTGGGACATACGAGCTTAAAGCTATTTTTCGGGACTTGTTAAATAATAGTGATACAATGATAATTTAAATTTGATAAATCATAATTAATTGTCTTGAGGATTAGGTAAAAATTTGATATTTTTCGGTCGTCGTTTGATAGGTAAACGAGTCGGTCAAATGCGTTGACCGGTCGTAGCGATCTTTAGTTGACTGAGTTAAGAGTTGACTTTTGACTTGAGATGTTGACCATAGACTATAGGAATACTGAGGATGCTACGATTCGAATTTTATAAATTTTAGATGTCGTTTGACTTAGTTATAAAAATTGGGACTTTAGATATTAATGCCGTAAAAATAAAATATTAGTTTGATTGAGATTTTAGCTGCGGTTGTGGATTATAGATTTATTATAAATCACATAGAATGTGTATATTAAATATCGGCCTTAATTGAGTTAGGATTTTCTGGAATCAAAACCCTAGTTTTATCCAGTTTCGATAACCGGGTATTTTTCCGGATCCGATTATAATTGTCTGAACCCTAGTACCGCTTGAATAATTATTAACCGTCGTATCGTCAATTCGTAATGTGCCTCGTCGTCTTGCGCCCGTGACCGTCTCTCGTTCGACCGTTGGAGCCGAACCGCCGAGTGCGTGCCCGTGCACCGAGTCCGAGTCAACCCCCGGGTGCGTGCCCGAGCACCAAGTCCATTCGACCTACCGTCTACGCGCCATTCCGTTAGCCGTGGTCTAAGCACGCCCCTGCGTCAGTGACCGTGGCACCGTTTCAAACTCGTGCATCGGCTAAGCCGTGTCAGTCGAGTTTGTGCCGGCCCGAGTTGCCACGCCGAACCTGGACCACGGTCAAACCGAGCTGCACATAGTTAAGCGAATGATCGACTGGCTCCGGGTGAGCCGTCGGTCCAGTTCAATCGAACCAGTCCGGGCAGGCCGGATGGTTCGTAGAGAATTTCAGATATATATTTCAGATAGAATTTCAGAGATAGAATTTCAGATCTATATTTCAGATAAAGTTAAGATTCCAGATAGATTAAAGATTCAGATATAGTTTAGATTCCAGTCGGATTAGATTTAAGTCAGATTTTAGTTCCAGACTTAGAAATTTTTCAGAGAACTCTAGAAAGCCTCAAAGACGATAATATTTTCAAAATCAGCTCGTAAATCCCTAAAATGATTTTTAAAGCCGAGTGAGCGAACCTAGATATATAAGATATTAAAGATTTGAGTTTTATTCTGATCCTAGTACTTAGAATAGTTCGCTCAATATATTTTGTAGCTTGAGGAGAGTCGAGCCTCCATCAGCTACCTATTTCAGATATTTCAGCCTTTGCATTCGCCAGTTTCCAGGTGGGGACCACGTACTGTGTATTTCATCGCTTTTAATAATTTACCTTGCCTGATATCTATATGCGATTAAATTGAAGGACTCAGACGGATGAGTGATCCCGTCTTGGTCAATATTTCAGTATTTCAGTTATGACTTGGATGTGTGTGATTAGGGCCCGTCCTAAGTCTAGCGTCCAGATGGGGTGATTAGTGTCTTTCCTGGATTTCTGTGGGAGGGGACCCCCAGAGTGTGCACATGAGTACCGGTTTACCGTTAGTCCCATAGTCAGACCAGTTTATTCATATATATGTTGATTCCATAGTTTATTATTAATTGTGCTGAGTATATCAGTGTCGGTCCCGGCGGGGCATCGTTGATTCCTTTGTGCTCACGCCTCCCCACTACCCTCTTTTTCAGGTGACGGAGTCCCGCGTGCAGCGTGAGCCGGATATGTGGTGGTGGTCATCAGTCATGATATTTGTGTTATGTCATGTTTTGAATTGTTTGAATTAATTATGCTTTATTTATGTTCGCTTGTTGCATGTTTGTCTCGATGTTTGAATTTATATTTGCTTCCGCACTCTAGAACAATATTTCAGAATTTCAGACTTGAGTTTCAGATGTCAGATTTCAGACTAGTATTTCAGATGTCAGATTATGTCAGATTTTCAGAATATGCATGTGTTATCTGGTATTATTCATGGCCTTAATTCTAGAATGCATTTACTTGGTCGCATGCATGATAGATTAAGAGATAAAGATATAAGATTAAAGTTGAGTAGCACCTCGTGTTTTAAAGTTAAAGTATTTTCTAAAAATTAATAAGAGTTTTCGAAAATTAAAGTAGTGCTTTCCAATTATAGCGCGAAAAATTTACTCTGATTTTAGTAAGTTTAGGCGGAGTGTTACACCCCTCCTTGAGGAGCAGCTAGAGGGCGATGGCGCTGAGGTAGAGTCCCTCAAGGAAGAGGTAAAAAAGGGTGAAGAGAAACTATCCAAGTTTCAAAAGACCCTCGACCTTCAGAAAGCCGAGAAGGAGAAGCTCCGAGGCAAACTCAAGGCCAAGGACACCGAGCTCAAAGGCAAAGAGCCCGAACTCGAGGCCAAGGATGCCGAACTCAAGGACAAGGACACCGAGCTTGAGGAACTATGCTCGTCGTTGGATGAGCGCATTGTCCGCGCCCGGGCCGAGGGACTGACCTCCTTCTTAGGGTCCGACCTCGGATGCCACTTCGTCGACCGA
This sequence comes from Striga hermonthica, assembly GCA_902706635.1. Classification (NCBI taxonomy): domain Eukaryota; kingdom Viridiplantae; phylum Streptophyta; class Magnoliopsida; order Lamiales; family Orobanchaceae; genus Striga; species Striga hermonthica. The sequence continues at coordinate 2,513,021 of CACSLK010027752.1, read as the reverse complement.
TACCGCCACGAGCTACTATCGAGGTACCATGACTCCAGGGCGTACCTTGAGAGGATATGCACTGCCTGCCGCCTGTATTTCCACTAAGGGATTCATCAAACTCTGGCCCTGGTGAAAGATGAGGGGGCCACTGTGGCCGTGGATGTGGCGAAGGAGCTCGAGATGATGGTTGGTCTCCCCACCCCCGCAGGATGGAACGGCGATCGGACCCTCCCGGCGACCCATCTTTGGTGGGAGTCGGCCTTGGAGACTGCCGCGGAAGCCGTCGCGGCTGACGTCGGCCTAGAGACGGAGAGGGTCCTCAAGGCAGAGGACAACATGCTCCCCTCTTAGATCTGCTTGTGCCTTTCATTTAAGGCTTTTTGTTTCCCTATCGTATCGGTTGCATGGAACCTCTCTTTTAGTTTTGTCTTTTGTTATATTGGCATGTAGCCACGAACCTATTTATCCTTGCACGAACTTTTCTATTTGGGCATGTATCCGTAAACTCGTTCGATATTTTGTTTTCATTACGTTGCTTGCTCATTTCAATTATTCGTACTTATATAACTTATTGACATGCAAGTAACCACACCTCTTCATTCACCAAGTCTTGAAAGCACTTAGCATTGTGACCATGGGCTTTTGCACCTAGCACAACTATTGCTAAGTCTCGAAAGACTCTCACTCTCAATCTCACGCGATGACCTCGTCAACCATAGAGGTTGTCGCTAGCTCCAAGAGCTTAGATGGGATTGACAAGCTTGTCGCCTAACTTAATGAGCGTAGGCGAGTCTGACGGGCTTGCTCCCTAAGAAGTCGTCACCTAACTCCGCGAGCTTAGGCAAGACTACCAGGCTTTCGCCCTAAAGAAATTGTTGCCTAGCTCTGCGAGCTTAGGCGTGACTACCAGGCTTTCGCCCTAAAGAGGTCGTCGCCTAGCTCCGCGAGCTTAGGCAAGACTACCAGGCTGTTGCCCTAAAGAGGTCGTCGCCTAGCTCCGCGATCTTAGGCGAGACTACCAGGCTTTTGCCCTAAAGATTTCGCCGCCTAGCTCTGCGAGCTTAGGCGAGATTACTAGGCTTTCACCCTAAAGAGGTCGTCGCCTAGCTCCGCGAGCTTAGGCGAGACTACCAGGCTTTCGCCCTAAAGAGGTTGTCGCCTAGCTCCGCGAGTTTAGGCGAGATTACCAGGCTTTCGCCCTAAAGAGGCCGTTGTCTAGCTCCGCGAGCTTAGGCGAGACTACCAGGCTTTCGCCCTAAAGAGGTCGTCGCCTAGCTCCACGAGCTTAGGCGAGACTACCAGACTTTCTCCCTAAAGAGGTCATCGCCTAGCTCCGCGAGCTTAGGCGAGACTACCAGGCTTTCGCCCTAAAGATGTCGTCGCCTAGCTCCGCGAGGTTAGGCGAGACTACCAGACTTTCGCCCTAAAGATGTTGTCGCCTAGCTCCGCGAGCTTAGGCGAGACTACCAGGTCATCACCCTTAAACACATCACACAAGAGGAGAGTTAAGCTGAGAAACTTCAAATGCAACTTTATTACTTGTCTCTCGAAAACATAATCATATAACAACTGAAAGCAAAGAAAGATAACATGTCCCTAGCTATGCATAATACTTCTTCAAGTGGGATATGTTCCACGGCTGGGGCCATAGCCGACCCTCAACATCACGAAGCTCATAGGCGCCCCCCGCAAATACCCTCTCAACGGTATAGGGACCTTTCCAGTTTGGTTCCAACTTCCCAGCATGCTTCGGGGCATCAGCTTGGCGCCAGACCAGGTCCCCCACTTGGAATCGACGAGCTCGAACCGACTTGTCATGGGCCGCCCTCATCCGTTGTTTGTAAACCGTCGTCCTTAACCCGGCCTGGTCACATAGCTCGTCCACCAGGTCCAGTGCCTCCCTGCGGAGCTCGACGTTTCCCTCTTTCGTGTAGGTGCTCACCCGCTCCGAGTTGAGGCCGATCTCCACCGGAATGACAGCCTCCATGCCATGCACTAAACTAAACGGCGTCTTCCCCGTGTCCTCGGTGTCATCCGATATGACCACAACACCGAATCAAGCTCATCTACCCAAGCACCTGAAGCTCTCTCCAATCTCGCCTTCAACCCATTCAGAATTGATCTATTCGCGACCTCAGCCTACCCATTCGCTTGGGGCTGCGCGACCGAAGTAAACTGTTGTTTTATGCCCATCTCTTCGTACCAACTCATTGTACGCCGACCCCTGAACTGAGTGCCATTATCAGATATAAGCACTCGAGGGATGCCATACCGACAACATATGTCGTTGAAAAGAAACTTCATCACCCTCTCTTATGTGATTGTCGCCAAAGGCTCGGCCTCAATCCACTTAGAGAAGTAATCCACTACCACAATGAGGAACTTTCTTTGGCCCGTCACCTGAGGCAAAGGTCCGACTATGTCAATCCACCACTGAGTAAAAGGTAGGGGCAAGCTAATCGGGGCCATGTTCTCGGCTGTTTTATGGATCAATGGACCATGATGTTGGCACCTCTTACATTTTCGCACAAGGCCCTATGCCATCGTCCTCATCTTAGGCCAGAAGTATCCAGCCCTGAGCACCTTTCTGACCAACGCCCTAGCCTTTAGGTTGTCGCCGCAGCATCCTTCATGTACCTCCCTTAGCACGTACTCACCGTCCTGCTCCGAGACACACCTCAGATGAGGACCTATGTACGGTCGCTTATATAAGGTCCCATTCTGCAAGTAGAACCTCAATGCTCTCCTTCCAACTGGGTCGTCCCTAATATATTTTCCTACCACCAGCTCTTGCAACCACTGTATTAGGGGCAACCTCCAATCCTTTTGCTCTTCAACCTCTAGCACATGGTCTAAGGTACTCCTAATCAAATCCATCAATGTCACCGACCGAGATCGACAATCCACAAGCGATGCAGCCACCTTCGAGAAAAGGTCGGCCCTACCATTTTCTCCTTGCAGTATCTGTATCAACTCCCAACTAGGGCTGCAAATGAGTCGAGCAGCTCGCGAGCCGCTCATGAGCGCTCGAGTCAAAATGCGACTCGAGCTCGAGTTTGACCGATCTCGAGTCGAGCTCGAGCGGATCGAGCACAAACTCGAGTCGAGCTCGAGCCCATATATTGCATTGTCGAGCGGCTCGCGAGCGGATCGGGATATATGAAATTACTAAAATACCCTTGTATATATATGTAATTAATGGTTATTTTGCAAAATTTCTTGAAAAATTTGAGCCGAACTTGAGCCGAGCTCGAGCATTATGAATTTGAGTCGAGCTCGAGTTGAGCTCGAGCTCTTGTATGTTTTGATCGAGTCGAGCTCGAGCACCAAAAATCGAGCTCGACGAGCTCGAGATCGAGCTCGAGCACCTCAAAAAAAAATTCAATCCGCTCGATAAGGCCAATGCTCGACTCGGCTCGGCTCGTTTGCAGCCCTACTCCCAAGTTGCGAATCCCTTCAACATCGCATGGACCTCCACCAGGTACTTCTTCATGCGCTCCTCCTTAGCTTCATACTCGCCCTCTGATTTGTTCGACCACCAGTTGAGAGTCCGAGTGAATGATTACTTGTCGAGCTCCTTCCTTCAAAACGAGTTGGATCCCCTTGATGAAGGCTTCGTACTCTGTTTCATTGTTCGACACTCTAAATGAGAGTTTCATTGCGAACTCCAAATGATCCTTCTCGGGCGTGACCACCAAGATGTCGAGACATGCTCCTCCTACGGCCGACGAGCCGTCGACATACACCATCCATGGTCCGTTCTCATCCCCCAGGGTGCACTCTGGTATGAAGTCGGCTAACGCCTACGCCTTGATAGCCTTTCGGACCTCGAAGTCAACATTGTACTCGCCTAGCTCAACCGCCCACTTCACCATCCTTCCCGAGGCCGAAGGACGACCTAGAGTATCTCTGAGCGGGTAGTTGGTTCACACTATGACTTTATGCGCTAAGAAGTAGGGGCGCAACTTTCGAGCAGTGGAGATGAGTGCCAAGGCGGCCTTCTCCAAATCTGAGTATCGGCGCTCGGCCCTTGCAATATCCGACTTGCGTAATATATTGGTTTCTGCTGCACATGCTCCTCCTTTACCAATACGGAACTGATGGCCTCGTGCCCCACCGATAGGTATATGACTAAAGTGTCGCCAGGCTCCGGCTTTGTAAGTAGGGGGAGTTCAGCCAGAAAATCCTGCAACCTTTCGAATGCATGCTGCGCCTGAGGTGTCCACTTGAACCGTGACCCCTTCTTCAAAGCCTTAAAAAATGGAAAACTCTTTTCGGCGGATTGAGCGATGAACCTGCTCAACCCCGCTAGGCGCCCGGTCAGGATTTGCATCTCTCAAGTTCCTTGGTGGCTGCATCTCGATGATGGCTCATACCTTCTCCAGTTGACCTCGATGCCCCTCTCCGTCACCAGGTAGCCAAAGAATTTTCCTGACCGCACCCCGAACTTACACTTAGTCGGGTTGAGCTTCACGCCATATCGCAAAGTGTTCAATGTCTCGCGCAAATCCACCACATGATCGTCCGCCTTCTTGCTCTTCACTTGCATGTCATCGACATAGACCTCCATGTTCCGTCCTATTTGCCCTTTGAACATCTTATCCACTAACCGCTGATAAGTAGCTCCCGCATTCTTTAATCCAAAAGGCATAACAACGTAGCAGTAGGTACCCATGGAATTCACAAAGCTAACCCTCGTTTGGTCCTCCACGGCCAGAGGGATCTGGTGGTATCCCTGGGAGGCATCCATCATACTCAACAACTCGCACACAGCCATAGAGTCGACGAGTTGGTCGATGCGTGGTAGGGGGTAGTGATATTTAGGGCAAGCTTTGTTGAGGTCCTTGAAGTCTATACACATCCTCCACTTTCCTTCCCCCTTGCGCACCATAACTGAGTTGGACAACCACTCCGGGAACTGAATATGTTGTACATGCCCTGCCTTCAACAGCTTCTCCACCTCTGCCTCAATGACCACGTCTAACTCAGCACCAAAGTGCCTCCTCTTCTGTTTCACCGGTCTCACAGTTGGGTCAATGTTCAACCTATGCTCCACCACCCCGGGATCGATCCCTGTGAGGTCGTCAGCTGAAAAGGTAAAGACGTCCACAAATCCCTTCAATAGTGCAATCAACACGCCTCGTAGATCAACCGCCAAGTGATGTCCTACCTTTGTTATTTTCTTCGGATTACCTTCTACCAGCTCAACTTCCATCAGCTCATCCTGGGAGCTAATTCCCAACTTTTGTTTCTTCTCCCGACGGGAACACTCAGGTAGGTCATCATTCTTCCTCTTATGCTGCGCCTCGGCCGTCTTCAATGTGACCTCATAGCACCGCCGAGACTGCAACTGGTCTCTAGTCACCTCCCCAACCTCATCCCCTATGGGGAACTTGATCTTCATGCAATAAGTAGAAATAGCTGCTTGAAATGAATTCAAGCTAGGCCGCCTCAGTATGATGTTGTAGGCCGAGCTAGCATCCACGACGAAGAAGCGAACCATCTTTACCTTCCTTAAAGGTGACCTCCCCAATGCCACAGTCAAACTAACTTCACCTACGGGGCGAACCTCACTACCGCTGAAGCCATAGAGGGCAGTGTGGACCGACTCGACCTTCACGTTTAACTCCATCTGTTGTAAGCACTTCAGGAAAATGATATCCGCCGATCTCCCCATGTCTATGAGTACCCTCTGCACATCATAATTGGCCACCTCCGCGGTGATAACCAAGGCATCATTGTGTGGGACGACAAGCCCCTGCACATCGCCAGCTCCAAACTTCAAAGTGGCCAAGCTCCTCTGCACCTGTACCTCAGCAACCTCATTAGCCTCACCCTTATCCCGATAGGTCCTCTTCCTCTCTCTATGTGAGTCTCCATCGGTAGGACCTCCCGCGATCATGTGTATGACACCTTTCTTCATCGGACTGTCAGGCTGCTCATCAGTCCTCCGCCGCTTGTCACCCGACTCTCGCCCTTCTCGACGATCATCCTGGCGTTCTCTATCCTTGATCACAAACTCCTTTAAGTAACCAGCCCTAATGAGCCGCTCAATTTTATCCTTCAACTCCCGACATAAATTGGTAGAGTGTCCGAAATCACGATGGTACCGATAATACCTTTCCTTCGATGCCGAAAACTTCCGCGGTGGGTGCAACTTGTCCTCCCCTCGCTTTTACATCGTCTCCAAGATCTCCTGTTGCGGCGCATTAAGTTGTCTATAATGCTCGTACCTCGGACCCCTGAACCGATTCTCATCCCTAGACTCCTTGGGATCAGTTCGTCGATCACCCTGTCGAGGCTTCTCTTCTATCTTCTTCGTCTTTGTCTTGTCACTTCGGAGGAAATCTGCCTCTGATTCTTTCATATTCACATACTTGCTGAACCTCTCAAGTAGCTCGTCAAAGGACCTCGTCGGCCTCTTTGCCAGGGGATCTTTGTACTTCCCAGGCCTCAATCCCCGCGTAAGGCCTCCAGATTTTATCTCTTCCGAGGCCGAGGGGACCTCCACGCATTTCTTAGTGTACCGCGCTACATACTGCCGCAAGGTCTCCCCTTCCTTCTGCTGCATATTGATCAACGAGAGGTACGTCTTCTCATGCTTCCTGGCACTTGCAAAATGATTCAGAAACAAAGAGCTGAACTTCTCAAAGCAATCGATAGATCCCGCCGGCAGCTAGTGGAACCAATCTTGCGCCGACCCCTTCAAGGTCGTCAAAAAGGCTCGGCAGCTCACGACATCACTATACCTGTGCAGCACGGCTATGTTGTCAAATGATCTCAAGTGCCTAGTTGGGTCTGCCGATCCATCATAGGACAAACTCAACTCCCTGAAGTTGTTAGGCAAATCCACTCCTAAGACATCTTCTGCAAAGGGGTGTCCTCGCGAGACTACAGGTCTCTTACCCTGCACCGGAGCTTGGAGTTCCCGCATTTGAGATGCCAACCTCTCCAAAGTTAACCTATCTGGTTGCTCCATTGCCATCGGGCGGGAGGTCACTGATCTAGCATCCTCCTCATCGCCCCTCTCCACGCGCTGGTGTTGCTGCTGCTGCAAGGGGGCTTGTTGTTGAGGTGTTAGCGGCTGTCGTGGCGGAGGTTGTTTAAACATCTCATTGGGAGCTCTCTTATCCACCTCTTGAGCCCGGACTATCGCCTCCGCAATGATCCTATCCAACTCTGACCTGGTCATCTGAATAACCGGGTCCTTCTGTGGTGCAGAAGAAACATTATCCCCCGGAGGGTTTTGTGCTCCTACCACGACCAACTGCCTACTACCAAGGGCACCACTCTGATCACCAGCATCCCCGGATCCCAAAACACCTTGATTTACCCCTCCATCAACCGTGGTACCAGCCTCCTTCGCTTTGTCCGCCATACCACCAGATCCTCCCGAGTTCGCCGCGCGCCTCTGAGCTTCTGATGGTGGTATAGGGGTCACGCTTGGGCCCAACAGCGTCTCTTTGGGGGTGACCGGCGATGGTGACCATTTTGGCGGGGGGCCTATCCCGAAGGCCCTCCGTGCCCATTCCTCATCGATCTCCTTAGTCAGGTTCTTCTTCGAATTATCTCCCGCCATGACTCCTATCGTTCTTCCTTTTTAGTGAGAAAAAACAGCCCTTGAAACTCCGGTAGAAGACTGATTGTTCCCACAGACAACGCCAATTTGTTATACCACAAATACTTGAACCACTGGCCCGCTCCTTTCGAACCGGGTTGCGTCTCCTTGATCGTCGGTACCTGCAAAGCACGCCGGGGGTGGTCCCGACGCGAACACTCCGACGCTCAAGTCAGTGATGGTCTAGAGAGAAAACAGCAGAGTAACGAGATAGCTCGTGAATGTGTGTTGTGTAAAATGAATGAACATGCTCCCTTTTATAGGAGAAATTTGGAGAGTCCCAGTGGGATAAGACGTCTTTCTTGTGTGAACTACTTAATTAGGTTAAGAATATCCTGAATTGCAAGAGTCCTTGTCGCTACTAATTCCTTTGTAACTTGATCCCGAAGCCATCTTCGGGTTCTAGCCCCTTCGACGGCATATGAGGGCCGCCGAACACACGAGGCCGTCGGGCACCTCCCAAGGCTGAGCACCCGCTAAAGGCCTCGCGCCGAGCACTCACCAACGCCGGGCACTCGCCATACCGGACGATGTCGCGCCAGTCACTTCATCCCGACCACCTCCAATGCCGAGCACTTGAGGGGCGCCGAACACCGTGCGACGCCGAGCACTCCCAACCGCCCGACTACCATAATGCTTAGCCGGTCCCCTCCATATTGACAATGATGATCGGGTCACGACCGGTTCCTCACGAGCCACTACTAACGACCACATCAGAATGGTATCATTATCAAATTGTATAGTGTGTAATAATTTATAGTTGTTTTAGTTTGTTTGCGACCCATTTATTTTTGCTACATATAAAAAAAAACTATTGATATTAATATTGAATACATTAAATATTTCAAGAAAATATATCATCTCGTGCATCGCGCAGGTGGCGACTGGTTTTAATAATGTATAATATGTGAATACTAACACTATCACTTGTTTGGAGTCATAAATCTATTTAATAATTTCTTTCAATTAAAAATAACCAAAAAAAAATCATTCAAATTATTATGGTAGATTCAAGATATATATGATCATTATCCCATTAATGACTAAGAGCACGTTTGATGGGAAGATAAGACAAGATTGCACCTCTAGTCGTGCCATAATCTAGTGTTTGTTTTCCCTGATTTCGGCCCGCCCGATAGGATCAGGCCCGCGACGCACCGTGCATAAATCCTGAAAAAGCTTGATAATTTGATCTAGGGGCAAGGTGTATGATTATGTCCAGTCTGCACAGTGGAGGGGGTCAAATTTACAATATTGTCCCTTATTAATAAAAAAATAATCCTGATTTTGTCTACTTTTAAAACACACAACTGTACAAAAAGCAGCCCAAGGCTGAATATTACAACCCAAAACTAGGAACTAAGAGAACGGATCAAAAGTCCGCCTAGAACCTCGCTAGCCACGCTAGAATAGATAAACAAACACACAACTAACAGACACAAAAACACCAACTAAGATCGCTCCCCACAGGAAAACAGAAACGCCCCCCACAGGGGAATCAGAACCACTACCGGGGCCAACGGCCCAATCCTAAAAAACAAGACCAAAGAATACAGACAGACTCAGGCAAAGAGCCCAGACCAAAAAAACAAAACTAAACAGACTCAAGAACACTAAACAAACTAAACTACTAACGACCCTCCCCCGAAGAAGGCAAACTGAAAAAGCAGCAACTCCGACTCCCGGTCAGGCCCCTAGCCATTGTCTACTTTTTATC
>CACSLK010027752.1:2422680-2436931 GCA_902706635.1 Striga hermonthica | reverse complement strand
TTAATAAAGCAAATAAAGGAAATAAAAATCAAAAGAGTACTAATAATAATGTGAAACAAATAATTAAACCCGGAGTCGGTCGTATTTATTCAAATACGCGATCGCGGTCTCGTATTCATCACATTTCTTACAAGTACAAATAACCGGTATTCATATTCCCTAACAAGCACCCCCTCTAGTGTACATTCTTCATGTGAAACAAATAGAATGACATCTTTCCGCACTTCTTTCTCTTCTAGCGATTCACGAATGATTGACTTGCAAACCTATTTTATTGCCGCAGATTACCTATGTCAGAAAAAGCAAGTCGTACCTGGTAATTAATTTTCACGGTTTTATTCTTTTAGTAATGTTGCGTGTATATCATTCCTTTTGCCTTTTCTTCTCATTTGACAAGTTGGCTCTTCATTCATGACAGAGTGGTGAATTTCCTGAAGTGCTTCCAGAATTTTACCGCTATAGATGTCGTCACAAAAACCTAAAGATGGTGAGAATAAGTGGGTTTGTTGGGTGTTCGTATGACATCGTGTTTGTATCTCAGCTACTTAAACTTGCTCAAAATCTGGAAACCGTAACAATTGACACAGAGAGCGAGTACTATAGAGAAGAAAAGCCTTGTAAATGTGCTGCCAACAACTCGCTGAAGGAAAAGCGTGTATGTGTTTTGTTAAAGAGGCGTAAAAAACGGACCCAGGCACAAGCAATAAAGCGTGCCCAACGTTTGAAGTCCCGCTATTCTGGAAAAGCGGTATTTACGGTGACGTGATAATGTGCAAATTGTTGAGCAATTTTGCTGTGAACGTCAGATCGGTCTTTATTTAAGTTAATTTTCAATGTTTCGTAGAGATATTTCATGGTTAAGTTACTTTTTAATGTTTCACATAGAGATACTTCATGGTTGAATTTGGTATTCTGTTATATATGCTTATATATATATGTCAGAAGAACATTGAAGCTCTCTCTCCAAAAGCTACAGTCTACACAAATGTAATAGCAACACACCATCTTTCATAGAAATTTCACCAAATACCAATATGGTTATAATAATAACGGAAAAGAAGAGATAAAAAGCAGCCTCAGATAAACAGGGACAAAAAAACACCAATCAACCACACAACAAAAATCGACCATCATTCAGCCTTGCGTGTTCACAGCCTCCCACAGCAAGTTCTTAGGCACAGGCGGCGAGAAGTCCATGGCCTCGAGCGCGGCCGACCTCAGCGTCCATTTGTTTGCCTCGTAAAACGACAAACTATTGTACGGCGAGTTATGCTTCTTGCAGAGCTCCTGCACCACAGGCAACACGCTCCTGAGGTGGCACCTCGGCAGCCTTGGGAACAGAGCTGGAACTGCAGCCCCCCGAAAAACCATTCCATCCAAGTCGAGCACGATATGTCGATGGTCCCGCTCGTCTGCTTCTCAAACCAGTCGTTCCCCTTGGGTGACCCCACGTACACATCCGCCGCGAAATGGTTCACACAGAACTGCACGTGCTGGATCGAACAGACGGTGAAGCTCGCGAGCACGAACAGGACACGCTCGGTCCAGTTGGGCAGGCACGCGACGAGCAGCGGGAACCACGTCCAGATGACGAGGATGCCGAGTATGTTTATCGCTCGGTCGGGAACTCTTCAATTTTTGGAGCAGAGGAGGAGGAAGGTCAGGAGGTGTTAGTTTTTTGATTAAGTTTTGTCCCACATCGGATGTGTACCAAAGATGTGTAGGATCTTTTTAGTATAAATAGGTTCATTGCTTTCGGGTTACAATTGCACCTTATTCTATTCTCTCCTATTTAGAAGAAAATCCTTAATTAAGGAAATCCTATTTTGTGGGTTATTTAACCCTAGTTGTATTTTGTTGGTGAGTTTAGTAAATTTGGCGTTGCGGTTGGCGGTGCCCGGAGACGTAGGCTATTTTCGCCGAACTCCGTTATCAATTTTTTGTGTTCTTCTTTTCTTCCCGTCTTTTATTTATTTGTGTTGGCTTATTTTCGTTTGGAGTAGTGTTCGCCATATTTGTTGGAGGGGTATTTTTGTCCGCTGCGCTTGTTGTGATACCCCAACAAGTGGTATCAGAGACGAAGGTTCGTCACAGGCTCATTTGGAGAGGCGAGCACTGCATTCGGGTCCGAGATGTCCAAGGAGGTCAAGGGCGCATCATCCTCTGCATTCATTCCGGCAAGGACGGTGATGCCGAACGTCAGACTCCCGGTGGAGATCTTCGACGGGACCGGTCATTTCGGCATGTGGCAAGGCGAGGTGATGGATTGTCTATTTCAGCAAGGCGTCGACATTGCGATTGAAGAAAAGATGCCAACAGACGTTGAAGAGAAGGACTGGAAAAATATCAACCGCTTAGCATGTGGAACAATTCGTTCGTGTTTGTCGAGGGAGCAGAAGTACGCGTTCAAGAATGAGAACTCTGCTCACACTTTGTGGAAGGCTTTGGAGGATAAATTTCTGAAGAAAAGCGGCCAGAATAAGCTCCTCATGAAGAAACGATTGTTCCGATTCGAGTACCGGCATGGCACATCGATGAATGACCACGTCACTGCATTCAATCAGTTGGTTGCAGATTTGTTGAATTTGGACGTCACATTCAGCGATGAAGATTTGGCTCTAATGTTGTTATCATCACTTCCAGACGATTTCGAGCACTTAGAGACTACTCTGCTCCATGGGAAGAGCGATGTAACTCTTGCAGTGGTCAGTTCTGCTCTGTATAGCTATGAGTTGAGGAAGAAGAACAAACAAGAGACGAAGAATGCAGCAGCAGAAGATGAAGCGTTAGTTGCAAGAGGTCGATCGAAGAGCCAAAAGAAGAATGGACGAGGAATATCACGTTCCAAAGCCAAGCTTGAAAAAGACGAGTGTGCTTTCTGTCATGACAAGGGACACTGGAAGAAAGACTGTCCTAAGTTGAAGAAGAAGGGCAAATCTCCTCAAGATGCATATGTTGCTGAGGGTGGAAGTGAAGACTCAGAATTTTCACTTGTGGTTTCACCTTCATCATCTCATCCAGACGAATGGATTTTGGATTCAGGATGCACCTACCATATGTCTCCCATAAGGGAGTGGTTCTTCAATTTTCAGGAGATCAATGGAGGGGTTGTCTATATGGGCAATGATAATGCCTGTAAGACAACTGGGATAGGTTCAATCCGTTTGAAGAATCGCGACGGTTCCACCAGAGTTTTGACAGATGTTCGGTACGTGTCGAGTTTGAAGAAAAACCTCATCTCATTAGGAGCCTTGGAATCCAAAAGCTTGGTAGTGACTTTGCGAGATGGAGTTATGAAAGCTACATCCGGCTCGCTCGTGGTGATGAAAGGCATCAGGAGGAATAATTTGTATTACTATGAAGGTGATACAGTTGTTGGGACAGTAACAGTAGCAGATTCCACCAACAAGGATTCTGAAGCAGTCAAGTTGTGGCATATGCGTTTGGGACATGTTGGTGAAAAGTCCTTGCAAACATTGGCAAAACAAGGACTGTTGAAAGATGTCAAAGTGTGCAAACTAGACTTTTGTGAGCACTGTGTTTTGGGAAAGCAGAAAAGAGTGAAGTTTGGAACGGCTATCCATAATACCGAAGGTGTCTTGGATTATGTTCATTCGGATGTTTGGGGACCTTCTAAGACCCCATCATTAGGCGGAAGGCGCTATTTTGTCACTTTCATCGATGACTTTTCCAGACGTGTTTGGGTATACACTATGAAGACGAAGGATGAAGTGCTTGGTGTCTTCATTACATGGAAGACACAAATTGAGAATCAGACTGGAAGGAAGATCAAGGTCCTACGAACGGACAATGGTGGAGAATATACAAGCGATCCCTTTCAAGAAGTTTGCCGTAAAAATGGCATTGTTAGGCACTTCACCGTTAGACGGACACCACAACAAAATGGGGTGGCGGAGCGCATGAATCAAACATTGGTGGAGAAAGTTCGATGTATGTTGTCCAATGCTGGTTTGGGCAAGGAGTACTGGGTTGAGGCTGTAACATACGCGCAACACCTCATAAATCGTTTGCCGTCATCTGCAAAAAATGGTAAAACACCGTTGGAGGTATGGTCGGGGAAACCTGTTGCTGACAATGGATCTTTACATGTCTTTGGGTGTCCTACGTTCTATCATGTGAAGGATTCAAAGTTAGATCCAAGAGCGAAAAAGGCTTTGTTCATGGGAATCACAATTGGCGTGAAGGGATATCGTCTTTTGTGTCTTGAGACGAAGAAAACAGTGTTTAGCAGGGATGTTACATTCGATGAACAAAGGATGATAAAGACGACGCAAACCCAACAGGTGGAGTTGACACCGAAGCAGGTGGAGATAGATGAGATGACGAGACAACCAGCTATGATCGACGAAACAATATCAAACGATTCGTCGGATAATGAAGTTCAGACTCATGAATCATTAGATTTACCCATTGCATTGAGAAAGCCTAGACGAGAGATTCAACAACCTGCTCGATTGGCAGATATGGTGGCTTATGAACTTCCAATTGTTGACGATGACATACCTTTCACTTTTCAAGATGCAATTCGAAGTTTAGAAAATGAGAAGTGGAAGTGGGCTATGGAGGAAGAAATGTTGTCTCTCCAGAAGAATCAAACTTGGATGGTGACGCAACTACCAAAAGGCAAAAGGGTGATAGGATGCAAGTGGGTATTTGCAAAAAAAGATGAATTTCCTCATAAGAATGATGTGCGCTACAAGGAAAGGTTAGTGGCTAAAGGCTACGCTCAAAAGGAAGGAGTTGATTATAATGAAGTGTTTTCTCCAGTTGTTAAACACTCTTCCATTAGAATTTTGTTGGCCTTAGCAGCACAATTGGATTTAGAGCTAGCTCAACTTGACGTGAAGACGGCGTTCTTACACGGAGAATTGGATGAGGAAATCTACATCACTCAGCCAGAAGGATTCAAAATTCTTGGAAAAGGGAATTAGGTCTGTAAGTTGAACAAATCGTTGTACGGACTGAAGCAATCTCCGAGGCAGTGGTACAAACGGTTTAATAAGTTTATGATTGGTCAGAAGTACACGCGAAGCAGACATGATCATTGTGTGTATTTACGCAAGCTGCAAGATGGATCTTTCATTTACTTACTCTTGTATGTGGATTACATGTTGGTTGCATCAAAGAGCCAAGTGGAGATTGATCAATTGAAGGCTCAGTTGAATCAAGAGTTTGAGATGAAAGACTTGGGGAAGCTAAGAAGATTCTCGGGATGGAGATAAGTAGGGATAGAGTGAGAGGCAAGCTTTGTTTGACTCAGAAGCAATATCTGAATAAGGTACTACGGCGTTTCGGCATAAAAGATGAGTCGAAGCCAGTAAGTACACCACTTGCCCCTCATTTGAAGTTAAGTGCCCAATTATCGCCAAATTGTGATGAAGAACGAGAGTACATGACTAGAGTCCCATATGCAAATGCAGTTGGCAGTTTGATGTATGCGATGGTGTGTACAAGGCCCGACATTTCACAAGCAGTTGGTGTTGTTAGCAGGTATATGCATGACCCTGGGAAAGGTCATTGGCAAGCTGTGAAATGGATTCTACGGTACATTCATAGTACTGTAGACGTTGGATTGGTTTATGAGCAGAATGAATTTGGTCAGTGTGTAGTTGGATATTGTGATTCTGACTACGCGGGTGATTTGGATAAGCGAAGATCAACGACTGGATATTTGTTCACTTTTGCAAAAGCTCCAGTCAGTTGGAAGTCTACCTTACAGTCAACAGTTGCTTTGTCTACAATAGAAGCAGAGTATATGACGGTTACTAAAGCTGTGAAGGAGGCTATTTGGCTTCAAAGTTTGCTTGAAGACTTGGGAGTTGGTCAAAAGCACGTCTTAGTGCATTGTGACAGTCAGAGCGCTATTCACTTAGCGAAAAATCAAGTATTTCATGCAAGAACGAAGCATATTGATGTTCGCTATCACTTTGTGCGGGAGATTCTAGAAGATGGAACTGTTGTGTTGAAGAAGATTAAGACGATAGAGAATCCTGCAGATATGATGACCAAGGCAGTGACAGCAGTCAAGTTTGAACATTGTTTAGACTTGACCAACATTCTGCATATTTGAGTTGGCGCCGAGAGTCGCATTTGGAGGCACCGCTAGCAGTTGAGTTGGAAGTGGGAGCAAAATTAGTCAAGGTGGAGAATTGTTAGTTTTTTGATTAAGTTTTGTCCCACATCGGATGTGTACCAAAGATGTGTAGGATCTTTTTAGTATAAATAGGTCCATTGCCTTTGGGTTACAATTGCACCTTATTCTATTCTCTCCTATTTAGAAGGAAATCCTTAATTAAGGAAATCCTATTTTGTGGGTTATTTAACCCTAGTTGTATTTTGTTGGTGAGTTTAGTAAATTTGGCGTTGCGGTTGGCGGTGCCCGGAGACGTAGGCTATTTTTGCCGAACTCTGTTATCAATTTTTTGTGTTCTTCTTTTCTTCCCGTCTTTTATTTATTTGTGTTGGCTTATTTTCGTTTGGAGTAGTGTTCGCCATATTTGTTGGAGGGGTATTTTTATCCGCTGCGCTTGTTGTGATACCCCAACAGGAGGTAGAGGTTGACTCGGGCGATGATCATGATCGGGTAGAAGTTGATGTGCTGATAGTGTTGGGAAAAATACGCTGAAATTTCCATGAAGTCGGATATATAAAAGTGAAATAAAAAAGAAAAATTGGACACAGCAAATTGATAACGGAGTTCGGCTAATAATTCCTACGTCTCCGGACTACTGCAGATATTTTATTAGGGAAAAGAAATACACTCGTGTTTTACAAAACACTCTCAAACTCACTCACAACCGACAACACAAATACACACAGAAGCTAAATTTTTGCTTCTCGCTCACACCCTTTTTATCTCTCTTTTCTCTCTTTTGGATATTTGTATTTGTTGTTGTGTTTGTTAATCAGAATTGTTGAGCTATTTATAGAAGAGAAATGTATTAAATTATCCACAAAGGTGTGCTGAGATGCTTCTCCTTTTCTTTTCTTCCTTGGTTGCTTCAAAATGAGTGGGCGCAGCCCCATTTTCTTTGACTCAACAATCTCCCACTTGAGGACTGATTTCAATCTGTCCTCACACCTCAATTACTGCAGTATTCTTCTCTGGTCTGTTATTCTAGCAAGCCAACTGAAGTTGAGCACAACTTCAGTTTGTCAATGGTCACCACCTTCGTTAGCATATCTGCTGGGTTTTTGCTTCCTACAATCTTCTTCAAAGTCAATACTTCATCCTCAAGCAGAGATCTGATGAAATGATATCGTATGTCAATGTGCTTAGTTCTGGAGTGAAACACTGAGTTCTTTGCCAGATGTATCGCACTCTGACTGTCACTGTGCAAGACACTCTCTTTTTGAGTGAAACCCAACTCTGCTAACAATCCTTGAAGCCATATCAATTCTTTACTGGCTTCTGTCACTGCTACATACTCAGCCTCTGTAGTGGATAGTGCAACAATCTTTTGTATCCGCGACATCCAACTAACAGTTGTAGCCCCGACAGT
Organism: Striga hermonthica; assembly: GCA_902706635.1. Lineage (NCBI taxonomy): Eukaryota > Viridiplantae > Streptophyta > Magnoliopsida > Lamiales > Orobanchaceae > Striga > Striga hermonthica. Next base: position 2,429,408 of record CACSLK010027752.1, on the reverse strand, counting down.
GAAAACATAACCGGTGGTGCTTCTCCGATGATCAACTTCACCTCCGAAGTCTGCATCTACGTAGCCCTGTAACTTTAGATCTCCTTTTCTAAAATACAGACATTTTTCTGTTGTGCCTCGTAGATATCTCAAAATCCATTTGACTGCTTCCCAATGAGCTTTTCCTGGTTTTGACATAAACCTGCTCACAACTCCCACTGCATGGCCAATGTCTGGCCTCGTACAGACCATCGCGTACATCAAACTTCCAATGGCTGAAGCATAAGGAATCTTAGCCATGAACTCTTCTTCTTCTTTTGTTTGAGGAGACTGATCCTTGGATAAACGAAAATGACTAGCCAAAAGTGTACTAACTAGCTTAGCCTTGTCCATGTTAAATCTCTGCAAAACACGGTTGATGTACTTTGCCTGAGATAACTGCAAAACTCTTTTTTGCTTATCTCTCGTGATTTGCATTCCAAGAATCTTCTTTGCTGGGCCTAAGTCCTTCATGTCAAATTCTTTTGACAGCTGCATCTTTAAATTTCTGATGTCTATCATATTTGATCCTGCTACTAACATGTCATCGACATAAAGTAGCAATATGATTTATGTTGGACTCATATTTCTTGAAGAAACAACAGTGGTCAACATTGCACTTCTGGAAACCTTCCTTGTGCATGAAGCTTTCGAACTTCCTATACCACTGTCTTGGAGCTTGTTTCAGGCGGTACAAGCTCTTCTTCAATCTTCACACCATATCCTTCTTTCCTTCAGAAAAACCTTCAGGTTGGTGCATATAGATCTCCTCATCTAGATCTCCGTGAAGAAATGCAGTCTTCACGTCTAACTGCTCTAGGTAAAGCTCTTCACTAGCCACAATACTTAACACAGTCCTGATAGTATTGAGCTTTACAACTGGAGCAAAGATTTCAGTATAGTCAACTCCTTCTTTTTGCTGAAATCCTTTGACAACCAGTCGGGCTTTGTATCTCCTGGAACCATCATGGTCTTCCTTCACCCGATACACCCATTTGTTGTGAAGTGCTTTCTTTCCCATGGGTAACTTGACTAGTTCCCATGTCTGATTTGAGATCAAGGACTTCATCTCGTCCTTCATGGCAAGCTCCCACTTGCTAGCATCCGGGGTTTGACAAGCCTCCTGATAATCTTTCGCTTCTCTTCCGTCAGTCAACAACATGTAGTCCATGTATCTCCTACTAGGCACATGGGGCCGAGAGGACCTTCTCAATACAGGAGTTGGAGAAGATTCTGATTGCACTTCACTTTCTTCATTTGATTCCTCTAATTGAGGATTCCTTACTATAGGCATGTCTGGGATATCTTCCACCTCTGCATAAACTGGCCCACTCGCTTCTGAGTTGCTGGCACTTCTGTTATGTCGGTCCTTGTACATCACTCTTTCATTAAAGATGACATTTCTGCTGCGGATCATCTTTTTGCTTTCATCATCCCATAAGCGGTAGCCAAACTCATCTTCACCATAACCAAGGAAAGTACATTTCTTTGATTTTGGATCAAGTTTGTTTCTACCTTGATCACTGATGTGCACTTATGCTACACACCCAAAAACTCTAAGATGTGAGAGTTTCACTTCTTTTCCGCTCCATACCTCTTCTGGTAACTTGTGATCCAATGGTACCGATGGACTTCGGTTGATCAAGTAAGTTGTTGTGTTGACTGTTTCTGCCTAGAACTGCTTTGGTAGGCCTGACTGCACACGCAAGCTTCTGGCTCTTTCAGTCAACGTTCGATTCATACGCTCAGCTACACCATTGTGTTGAGGCGTACCAGGCACGGTTCTCTCCATTCTGATCCCGTGCTCATAGCAAAACTTCTTGAATCTGGTGGTTACGTATTCACCACCATTGTCGGATCTGAGCTTCTTGATCTTCAAGCCCGTCTCATTCTCCACCATAGCTTTCCAAATCTTGAAAGCTTCAAATACTTCTGACTTGTGTTTCAGAAAGTAAACCCATACCTTTCTGGAGTGATCATCGATAAAAGTCACGAAGTATTGCTTCCCACCAACGGATGGGACAGTGGTTGGACCCCAAACATCGGAGTGGACGAGCTCAAGCTTCTACTTCTTTGGGGTTCTTCTACTTGTCTGAAAGTTGACTCTCTTCTGCTTTCCAAGTATACAGCCTTCACACATGTCAATTTCTATTGACTGGAGGCCTGGTAATTTTCTTTTTGAGTGAATGATCTTCATCCCTTTTTCACTCATATGCCCAAGTCTTTGGTGCCATAGATTGGGACTTTCATTTGCTGCAACTGCAATCAGATGACATGCTCCTTTGGTCTTGTAAAGAGTACCACTCTTTTTGCCTCGAGCTATTGTCATCGCACCCTTTGAAATCTTCCAATCATCACCATGGAAGATTGTCGTGTAGCCTTCACTGGCTAGCTGGCCTACGGAGATTAAATTCTTCGTTAGGTCGGGAATATGTCTGACATTTTTCAATTCACAAATAGACCCGTTCAACTTGATTTTTACTGCACCTTTGCCGACAACCTCACATGATTGCTCATTACCAAGGTAAACTTTACCAAGATTTCCAGTAACATAATTCTCGAATAGTTCCTTCTGTGAGGTAGCATGAAAGGATGCTCCAGAGTCTAACACCCAAGACTCTTCTCTGTTCTCCAAAGAACGTATCAGCGTATCTCCTCCAGAGGTTGAAGCAATATTTGCCTCTTCTTTTGCCTCCTGACCCTTCGGTGCACTCTTGCACTGATTTCTGTAGTGCCCGGTCTTCCTACAATTCCAGCACTCGATCGACTTCGAGTTTTGGGAATTACGATGATTTCTGGACCTGGATCTTCTTCCCTTTGATTTGATATATCTGCTTTCTTTGGTTGAACTTCTTCCTCTCGACTCTGTATGCAATACAGAAGAGGTTGATGGTTCACCCGACTCCCTCCGCCGGATCTCTTCACTGAGAACCAAATTTTGGACATCATCAAATCTCAACTTATTGCTTCCCGATGAGCTACTCACAGCTGTGACTGTAGCATTCCAGCTTTCTGGTAGAGAAGACAAAAGTATTAAAGCCCGTACTTCATCATCGAACTCGATCTCAACTGAACTCAACTGGGTTGTAACTGTGTTGAGCTCATTGAGATGATTTGCCACCGGAGCACCTTCACTCATCCGCAGGTTGAACAATCGCCTCATCAAATGGAATTTATTTGAGGCTGATGGTTTCTCGTACATGTTGGAAAGAGCCTTCATGAGGCCTGCTGTCGTTTTTTCTTTTGCAATGTTAAAAGCAACATTACAGGATAACGTCAGCCGAATGGCTCCAAGGGCTTGTCTGTCAAGGAGACTCCATTCTTCCTCCTTCATGTCCTCTGGCTTCTTTCCCGTGAGTGGTTGATACATATTCTTCTGGTACAGATAATCCTCGATCTGCATCTTCCAGAAGCCAAAGTCCGCACCATCGAACTTTTCAATTTTCGTTTTTCCTTCGTCTGCAGCCATCACTTCGACTCTGATCTGACTTCTCTGTCGGATCGTTTCTGTAATTTTTGTGAACTACCGTGTTTTAGAACACGTCGGTAGATAAATTTGTAGCGCCGACAAATTTGGAACTATTCCCGTTTTTCACTATTCACGGAATAGTAACCCAAACAAAAAAATTACATAATTAACAATTTGGCTCTGATACCAGTTGTTGGGAAAAATACGCTGAAATTTCCATGAAGTCGGATCTATAAAAGTGAAATAAAAAAGAAAAATTGGACACACCAAATTGATAACGGAGTTCGGCCAATAATGCCTACGTCTCCGGACTACTGCAGATATTTTATTAGGGAAAAGAAATACACTCGTGTTTTACAAAACACTCTCAAACTCACTCACAACCGACAACACAAATACACACAGAAGCTAAATTTTTGCTTCTCGCTCACACCCTTTTTATCTCTCTTTTCTCTCTTCAGGATATTTGTATTTGTTGTTGTGTTTGTTAATCAGAATTGCTGAGCTATTTATAGAAGAGAAATGTATTAAATTATCCACAAAGGTGTGCTGAGATGCTTCTCCTTTTCTTTTCTTCCTTGGCTGCTTCAAAATGAGTGGGCGCAACCCCATTTTCTTTGACTCAATAGGTAGCTGACGAGTAAATGGCCTAGCGGGTGGAACGAGAGCTTGCGGTTGTAGAGGCGGGAGGTGATGGAGGAGAAGAGGCGGGACGAGACGGCTAGGACAGGGAGGTGCTCGAGGTTCGGGTCGTGGTCGAGGCTATTGCACCCCACGTGGTGGGCGTTGTGAGTCCACTTCCACCACGCGATCGAGATGCCTGTAAAGCAGTTGCCAGTTAGGATTTGGGCCAGCTTGTTGTAGCCCCGGGTGGTGGGCCCAAGTACGTCACCTGCATTTAATGAGCGAATGAAGCTTTCATCAACAATTTGATTTAATAATTTAGGGGCCTAACCTGCATCCAGGCGAGGCCCAAGAGAGCGCCCGATGCCATGTGGACCGCGAAGCTGTCAGAGTAGAGGACACTGTACACGCACGCGGCCAATAGGACAGAGATGAAGCAGAGGGAATAGATCACGCCATGGCCCTTCTTCTCGAACATGTCGGACTTCACGAAGCGGTTGATGAGGGTGCGGTAGTCCCGAGAGACCTCGGTGACGCGGAAGTCCTGGAGGTGGAATCCAGTGAAGAAGCGGTTGAGGTTGGCCCACGCGGAGCCCTGGTGGAAGGCGATGAAGGCGTCGGTCACGTCTTGGCCAGCGACGTTGAGGATGGGGATGTCCCTGTTGGGTTCGACATACTGTACGGAACAGAATATGCAGCAGAATTTTAAAATTTTATAAGTATTTATCTCACAAATACTTATTCCGTACATAAGTATAACGATATAACGGATAAGCATCATTTAAAATCTAGTAACTTTTACTAATTTTGATTTGTAAGATAATTTCGAAAATTACCTTTTTATCTCCTCCTCGCCGTTGTTTGTGGAAATCAATTTCCGGTTTGAACTCGTCTCTCTTTAGGAATCCAATTGTCTTCCCTCTAATCGAGTTCACTTTTGAAATCCAACACCGATAACCTCTTTCTTCGCTAGTAGAGAAATATCGATTTTGATATAGGAATATTAATTAGAGGATTTTAATTGGAAGATAATATTTTTTTTCTTTATTATTATTTAAGAACTCTTTCTTAAATATTTATCTTGAAGAACAATTCTTTTTTTTCTCTCTTTTTCAACTCTTGAAAAATTTCAAGACATAGCATTATGTGCAAATATTTTAGCATAAAATAATCAACATTTGGTAATTATTTATTTTAAATAAAATCAAATTTTATTTAAATAATCATACCAAATATTGACTTTTAATTAATTATGTGAAGTGGTTCATAACCACCATCAACCACAATTATTTTGTCTTTTCATTATTTTAATCTTTAATCATATTAAAGATAAAATAATAATTCTTGAAAATATTTTTCAAGACTTTATTAAAATAATCTTTTCTCCCAATTTTAATATTATCTTCTTTATAATAATCATATTTTTATTTTGGATTTGAATTTTAAAATCATATTTTAAAATCCAACTATTAATTTAGTAATTACATTAATTACTTAATTAATATCCAAAATCCAATTAATCAATCCAATTGATTAATTTATAATATTCCTTTAATTGACATCTAATTCATAATTAGATAATTAATTAAATAATCATATTATTTAATTAATCATTATCAATTAATTCTAACTCTTTAGAAATATCACTTTAAATTGTTTTCATTCAAAAATTGGTGTGACCTTTTAGGTTCACTAGTAATACTAGTAATGGGTTTACAACTTACTTGTAATTTGAATTAATCATTTTAATTCTTATTCTTGAAATTAACCCTTTAATTTCAAGAACCCACAAATCATGGGAACACCTAGCAAGTAGCATAATCACCTAGTATTAAGTGAATAGCGAGTAAACCTTTTCAATTACAATTACATACATGTAAAATCATTTCGACAACTAATTTCCCGATTAAATCATGGGTATGGTTTTTAGTCGAAACCCATATTTTTAATAACTATGATTCCATTTCAAGTTTCGTGATTCCCTTATGAATCTCCATTCATTCTGTCTTGGCCAAGGACTTCGAATCACAAACTATGAAAAAACATAGGAAATTCACTTATCTCATAAGTGTTGTCAAATCCTCTGTTGGCCACTAACAAATCTCCATACATATTAATACAATACCCAAAATATTCCTTTATTGATTGTCTTTGCAATCAAAGGATAAATCAAAGTAAAGTACAATATGCACAAGATTACCATTGTGCCTCAAGTCTAAGGATCAATCATGTACTATTGTAACATGAAAATTCTTATTCGACAAGAAACACTTCCATTTAAGAATTTTCATACGGTCATGTTCAATGAACTTGTTCCCTAACAAGCATCCACATATATATACTTGCATCACATGCTAATGTTGATGGAATGCAACATTCTTATCTGATAAGCATATATCATATGTGCAAGTCTTACCGGATTATTCGATATCCTATCTCGAAATACCCAACGACTTGGAACTTTATTTAAGATCAAGCTTTAAATACATGTTCCATGATTATCATCTCTATGCGTAACCATGTCTTTGTAGCTTATTATGATCTATGGACTTCATCATATGTGATGGGTCTGCTCTCAGATCTGGAACGGTTTGGTAGGAAAACGTCCGGATCTGGG